>JABUQX010116104.1:0-21562 GCA_015478945.1 Trachelipus rathkii | reverse complement strand
GGGCCGTTGCGTCGTTTCTTTTGCAAACTATGCTTGCGAAGTGAATCTTGCTTGACTCGGAGCGACGTTTCGGTCACCGCTGAAAAGTAAGGAGCCGTAATCGTCGCAGGGTATGCAGCGGTTTCATATCGATTCTTCAACTAAATTCTTTTTCTCCACAAATCCATGGTTCGATGGGGAATGTTCTCGCTCCATCAGGAGAGAGACAGTGCCTATCGGCATGAAAAACTCATCGTTCTTCCTATCACGTCTTGCCCTAATTTCCAGTTTCTGCTCGGAACGTTTGCAGAGCTATTATTCGACAGGCTAAGCGCGCTTTCACTAAAGAAAGTGCGATAACCTACTTGGCTCTCCCACTGATAAAAATTTCTGCCTCTTATCAAATTATTCTCTGATAACTTTGTAAATCTGCCTTTTCTCCACTTATTCGTTCTGACGTTTCTTGTAAGCTAACTCTACCTACATGAAAGGCTAAATCTCTGTCGGCCTCCTTTTTCATCTATTCTACCCTGGACGATTCCGGCATCCCTCATCCTGCTTCTTCTCCTCTCAGGTTTCCTATGCCTCTTCCCGCGATACGCATAATCGGGTGCATGGGATTCTGAGATCTATGAACCTCAGGGTCAGGAAGGCTAGTGGCCCGGAGGCATTCCTCCCCGTATTTTTTGGGAATTTGCTTTCGAGCAGGGCCCTGTCCTAGTTCAACCCTTACTCTCTATGCCTTAATACTAGTACATTTTACAATCAGTCTGGAAGCGCTTCATATGTCCAAACCAATCCCGAAAAAGGATGCAGCCGCTCTGATCCTTCCAACTATCTCCTATAGCTCTCACTTTTGATTCTATCTAAGATCGTTTGAACGTTTCTTAACTCTCATTTCCTGGACCATCTGAGTCTCATCCCTTCTTTCAGATCATCAGTATGGCTTCGGAACGCTCCGAGGTCAAACTGGTGACATACTACCTATCTTACTGATTATGGTCTTCTTGCCCTTAGGAGCTATGGGAGTCTTGGGTGTAGGCACTCGAGATATCAAAGGCTTTTGATCGAGTATGCCATGCGTCGCTACTCTCTAAGCTCCCTTCCTTTGGGTTTCCTCCTTCTCTTTGCTTACTCTTGTCAAGTTTTCTCTCTGGTCGCTCCCTATCAGCACTCGTTGATGGAGGGACTTCTTCCTCCTTTCCTGTTAATTTGGTGTTCCACAAGGTTCTGTTTTATCTCCAACTTTTATTCTTACTTTTCATCAATGTCTCCTCAGCTTTACTTCTAACTCTGTTCACTCTTATGCCGCTGACCTCAAACTCTCCATTCTTCCACTCATTTCAAATCTGCTACTCCTTTGCATCTAGAGTTGCCTTTCGTCTTCAGCTTTCCGATTTCTATTCTTGCCGATCTGGATGGTGGGATTTCCCGGTGAGGCCGCCACAACCTTGTGCGAAATTCAACTCTTTGAAAAAACTTCTTTACATCTCCCTCTCAAAAGCACCTCCTAACTTTCTATTTTTTTCGACGGTTCGAACGTCTCACCTGTTGACAACATAAACATTCTTGCTGTCTGAAACATAAAACAAAAAAAATTATCTTTGAATCTTTATATCAATAACGTTTGCTGGGCGACCTTCAAAAAAAAATTAGAAGTTTCTGTTGAAGCTACAAAAATTTTTCTTCTGCACAGCTACTCCAGTTATATAAGGGCCTTATTCGCCCTTGTTTGAGTACTGTTCTCACATCTGGCGGGGCTCCGCTCACCCTTCTTTGGATAGAGTTGAGTCCAAAGCTAAGAGAACTAATAAACTGTCCCCTACTTCTAACTCTCTTGACCCTCTATCTCTGCGACGTGACGTTGGCGGCACTATCTCTTTTCTATAGGCTACTACAACGGTAGATGCTCAGAGGAGTGGCCACTCGCATTCCATCTCCAATAAGAGGCCTATACTGCACCAGGTGTGCAGTGCTCTTGCATCCAGTCGTTGTGGAGAGCATTGGCAACTCCCAGGACTTGTTCTGTTGTGTGCTCCTCTTTCCATGCCACTTTCTGCTCTGTGGAACTCCTTGCCATCTTCTGTTTTCCGTATGTATTTAATCTTTCCTCTCTTTAAATCCCCACGTCTGTGCACACCTTGAGAGATTTGCGTTAGGTTTAGGCTTGGGTGGGCTTTTCCTGTATTTTATTTCCTGCCCCCTCCGTGAAAAGGGCCAGCCCATGAGTGGTGGTAATCTGTAAAAAAATAATATAAAAAAGATATATATATATATATATATATATATATATTATATAAATATATATATATAATATATATATATATATATATTATATATATATATATATAATATATATATAAGCTTGGCTAAGCTTTATCACTCCTGTAATCCATATTATACAAATAATATTAAAATATATAATATATATAATATAATAATATATATATAATATAATATATATATATATATATATATATATATATATATATATATATTATATATATAATATAAAATAAAAATATATATATATATATATATATATATATATATATATACATAAAACATTCTAATGTGCGTTGTTAGCAAAATCGTAAAGATCACGTGATGTCAGAAGTGATGCCTTCAATCCAATGATATTCCCATTCTCTTAAACAAAAGCACAATTATGATTAAAAGAAAATACGACTTTGTAATATATATATTATATATATATACTATATATATAAATATATATAATTATATATATATATATATAATATTATATATATATATATATATATATAATATATATATATATATATATATATTAATATATATATATATTCAACATATGAATATGTTGACTGGCCCCCACGATCATTACATACTATAAAGAAAGGGGGAGGGTAGCAAACAAAACGGGGGAATGCTGACTATGAAACACAAATTATATGCAGTATGTAATCATTCTCGCATTACATATAATATATATATATATATATAATATAATATATAATATATATATATATATATATATATATATATATATATATATATATATATATATATATATATAATATAACATACACGGAAACAGAATAGTTTTCAAGCCGGAAACTGAATAGTTTTTCAAGCCAGAAACAAAATAGTTTTTTATCTTATTCCTGCGCTGCCATCTTTTACATTATTATTTTTTATATTTTTTGTATTTGTGCTGTTGTTTCCTCTTCATTTTCCTTCTCATCTATCTTCCTTCCTTCACTATTTCCTTCCTCTTGCTCCATTCTCCTGCTCTCGTCATGGTGGAGATGAATTCTCCTCCCAACCCTGCTCCCACGCACGTTAGTCTTCCCCCTTTCTATTCCCACCACCCTGAGCTGTGGTTTTCCATCGTTGATGGTATTTTGCGTACCGTAGGCAATGAACAGACAAGGTACAGCATTGTCCTGTCTTTCCTGCCTGAGGACGTCTCCCTCCGTATCAGAGACTCAATCCCCACCTTGTCTTCTTCTGACACCCCCTACACCGCTCTTCGAGATCTTTTGGTCTCCCGCATGGCTCCTACCCAGGAGGCGAAGTATGAGGAGTTACTGCGTGGCACCTCGTTAGGAGATCAGAAGCCTTCTGATCTCCTGGTGCAGATGCTGTCCTTGTTAAGTGGTCCTCCCACCCCCAGGAAACAGGTTTTGTCCGCACTCTTTTTGTGCAGAAACTCCCACATGATGTCCAATATTTTCTTGCGTCGATGGACCCGAAACTTTCTCTTCAGGAGGTTGCAGAGAGGGCAGATGGTCTACAGCGCCGCTTCCATTCCAATACTCCCGCTAATTCTGCTATCTCCGCTTCTGTGGCCGTTTCCCCTCCTCCTGCAGCTCAGGCACTTCCCTTCCTCCTGACTCATTGCCTCTCCCGTCTTCTTCGCTTTCTCCTCCCTATACCTTTTCTTCCCCCACCCCTGTGGTTTCTTCGGCTCCCTCTTCCGCTGTTTCTGGTTCTTACCCGGCGTACCCATCCCATCCCTCGTACCCCTGGTCTATCTCCAGCGCCTCTCACGACCCCTGTTCCTCCCGTTTTTCTAGAGTTGAAGCCCGTCTTTCGACTCTGTAACAAGGCGTGGCGGATGTCAAAGCGGAGCTTATGACCATCTCAGCCATGCTACGGTCACAAAGGGATTCCCGTTCCCGCAACCGCTCCTCTTCTGGCCACCGATTTTCTGATCGTTCCCCCACCCCAGGCCCTACACAATATCCTAACGGATATTGCTTTTACCACCACAGCTTCGGTCTGCAAGCGAAAAAGTGTAATCAACCATGCACTTTTTCGGGGAACCCCCTAGCCAGCAATTCATACAGGCGGTGAATGAAGCTGGCCACCCCTCCGTTTGTTCTTCCTCTCCGCCTTCTTCGTCTCAGAATGTCCTGCGCCTCTTCGACAGGTCTGTAAACCTGTTCTTTCTGGTCGACACCGGAGCGTCGTATTCTTTATTACCTAGAGATGCTACCCAGAAGTCCGCTGTCCCTCTTCCTGACCGGGCTCTTTATGCTGCAAATGGTAGTACCATCCCTGTCTATAGTGAGCGCTTGTGCACCTTATTTCTTTCCCTCCGACGTCAATACCCCTGAGTATGTTTTTTTTTTTTTTTTTTTTTTTACAGTTTAGCTTAGATAGATTTTATAACGCAAATTACGCAGATGAGCACAGACGCGGGCTTTAAAGTGAGGGAGATTAAATTGAGTAGGAAACACAGAAGATGGAAGAGAATTCCACAGAACAGAAGTGGCAGGAAAGAAGGAGGCATCGCAACGAACTAGTCTGAAGTTGCTAATATCAACACAAAACACATGTGCCGACACAGCACCCCTTGTGCTACGAGGGCGTCTTAAAGGTGGTGGCACGCGAGTGGAAAGTTCCCTCGAGCACTTACCGCTACGGTACCTATAGAAAAAGATAAAACACCAACATCACGCCGCAAAGAAAGAGGGTCAAGTCACAAGTGAACTAGAAAGTACAGGACAGTTTATAAGCCTTTTTGCCTTTGACTCGACCCTATCCAAAAGCCGGGTGAAACCCGAGTCCCCCCCCAGATATGGGCATCTCGTCAATGTAGGGTTCATCCCTTGGCCCAGGTGGGCCACAATCATACCCTCTCACAAAACCCTGCTCACTCCTACTAAGCAACTTTCTCCTCGCCTCTGCCAAACTCGCATTTCTCTCCTCCAGGCATTCCTTTACTGACTCGATTCACTTTTTCTTCGGTCTCCCAGCCGGTTGATTCCCAGCACACTCACCACTATACATCTGCTTAACCAACCGACTATCATCCATCATTTCCACATGACCAAGCCAACTCAACGTACTTTCATTTATTCTCTCATTCACCACTTTCTTCACACCACACAGCTCTCTAATACGTTCATTCCTCATTTTATCAATTCTTCTTACACCAAACACGCCCCTAAGATTGTACACTTGAACACAATGTGCTTTAGATCTATACCTCTTATTCAAGACCATAGTCTCACTATTATACATTAATACAGGTAACAACATACCCTCATGTAAGACCCTAGCGCACTCGAGCCTTGGGTCCCTTTCCATCCACCAAGGATTTAATCGCACCAGCTACCTTCTTGCTATTCACAACTTTCTTACTACACTATGCATCATCCGTTTCTTTTTCATCCAACATATATCCTAAATATTTAAACTCAAGACACCTGTTGCAGCTGCTCACCATCTAGCATAACTTAACACAGAGGACTGTCCTCACTCACTACCATAACCTTACTCGCATCTACTTTTAAGTTCAAACCCATCCTTTTACACACCCAGACAAACCCTCTTCAGATTCGCCACAAAAAACCAATCATCCGCATATAATATAATAGATAGGGAACCCTCCATCATTCTAACACCATCCCCTGCCACTCCCACCACTAATTCTTTCATAACCCCATCCATATACAAATTGAATAACCAAGGAAACATAACGCATCCCTGCCTCACTCGCTATTAATATCTAACCAATCACTTTCGACTCTATTTAATATTCTTTCACACGCTTCACTATCGTTATACATACATACTTTTGATTCCATTCAGAAGCCCTATCTTTTCGACTTGCGTCATATTCTACTATAATTTCTATTTCCAAAGAATGATACCCCACCTTACCCCCAGTCTTGGGAAGAGAAGGTGGGTGATTTTATTTATATATATATATATATATATATATATATATATAATATATATCTAACATAACCCTTAACAAATTGTCTTTTGTTATTTATTTGCTATATAATAATATATATATATGTATATATATATATATATATCAATAATAACCTGTATACTATAACCTTATATCCACTATATGTATGCGTAACATATACTGCTATCCTTTCTTTCTATAACCAGCATAACTGCTATATCTTTCTTCCTTTATCCTTCTTCTTCTTCTTCTCTTATATATATAATAATATATGTTATATATATATATTATATATATATATTATATATATATATTAGCCAATAATAACATTTAACATATAACTAATAATATATATATATGTATAATAATACATGTATATTATATATATATTATGTATATATATATATATATAACTTATATATATGTATATATGTACTCCAACTATATATATATATATATATATATATACCTTATATATTATATATATATATTATATATATATATTATATATATATATATATATATATATATATATATATATATATATATATATATATCTTATATATATATATAAATATACTCTTCTTAAATCTTTAGTATACTGCTGCTGCTCTATAACATATATATATATAATAGCATGCTATTATATATATATATAACATATATATATATATAGGAATAAAATTAGAATATAAAGAAATATATATATATATATATTTATAATTTAGGTTGGATTAAATTAATAAATTTATTTGATTTTATTTCTTTTTATTTTTTTATTTTATTTTTTTATAGAGTTAAATAAATAGTTAACAATTCTTCATTCAAATTAAATAAATATCACAGTTCTATTCTAAATATTTTCACTACCTAAAAAATGTAGATAATATCTTATAAAAATACAGTAACAAAAGTCGTATTAAAAATTTTCAATAGCTAAAACAATCCTAAGTTCCAAACTATAATCGTGCCGAATTATAATTTTCTTTAAACCAATGGACAGTGTCTTCAATTGCCTTGTCTAAAGGAGTAAATTGAAATGATGGCAAGTACTTCCGAAGTTTGGCATTATTTGCAGTTTTCTTGTATTGTCCATCTGCTTTATCAGAGTCAAAAATAACTTCTCCTTCGAACTTATAGGCTTTTACGATCATTTCTGCAAGTTCTTTGATAGACACTTCATCTTTTTCATCAACTACAAAAAGTACAAAGATTTTTTACTCTTCTACAAATTATAATTTTGGATACTCATTAATTTTCATTCATTTTGAAAATTTAATTACTGCTTAGTAAACTAATAATAAAAAAGTTACTTACCCGATAGAATGATGGGGTCAATCTCTTCATACTCTCTAACAACCCAGACAAAAAGCCGCGCTAAATCAAGCGAGTAAATAAACTGTCGAAGAGGTTTTCCTGATCCCCAAACAACAAAAGGCGTTTTGTCCCTCTCTGCATTATGTATCTTAAAAGAAAAATATTGCTTACTCTTAATTATTGGAAATCAGAAAGCAAAGAATTTTTATTTATAATAATAATTATATTACTCTACATGTTATCAAGACATGCCTTTACTTATATTTGTTATGGAAAATAAAAACCAGCAAGAAATTAGTAATTACTAAAAAAAACAATGGGAACAATCTGTTTAATTCCATTTGTAGAATACTAAACCTGAGCCTTCATTATCTCATCTCAATCTTTAAATTCTCTTGTTTTAATTAAATTTTTGCAAAGAATTTATAAAAATTACAATCAATTGTAAAAAAAAATATAGAGAAGATTTACTGAAGAATCTAACAGTCCGCGTTAGTTCATAACCAATTGGCAAAGCATGAAAAGAAAAAGAAAAACTGACGATTGTTTTTTTTTTCAAACATTACGATCATTATCAAATTTATGAAAGGAAAAGAAAATTTTGTAAGTTCTATTTGCGGTTTTAAAGTTAATCATTCATCTCTATGCCGCTCAGGTAATGGCGCTTCTTGAGCTACCTTTATCAAAGCTTTTATCAGATTCATTTTGTTTTTCTTTCTCTCTTTCTAAACTTCGTCTTAGCATTATTCTTAATTTTTTCCTGATCAGTCTTTTTTCCAACCCACAAAAGTTATAATTTTATCATTTCATTTTTTAATCTACCACACAGATTTTATCACTTACAGGCCCTGAACATTTATTACAGATAACTCTCAATATTCAATTCTTTTTTTCCATTTAAAGGCGCTTGCTAGTTTTCTTAGGTATTCTTTCCAAACTCGATAGTTCATAAACCTAACCCTTATATCCAGATCCTTCTTAATTGAAATTGTTAGCAAGTGTATTATTTTTTCATCTAGTCACCATTTGAAATAAAGAAATAATTAAAAATAAGAATGCCAACCCTGGACCAAATGCGTATAAAAAGCTAAAATACTGGTTTTCGGCATTGTTCTCAAACTCGGTCTTGTATATTTATTACAGTTTTTTTGTTTTCTGGCCCCAATAATATGATTCTTTGACTAATTCTTTTGATTTAGTTATTCTTATTTACAAATGTCAAATCAAATATACTTCCATGTCAGCAATAATCTAAAGTTCAAAATTACTGCAATAGTTTTTTGTTTTGCTTCCTCTTCGTAAAATAAATGTCCACACAAGATTAATGGCACATTATTGTGCTTCACTCTCTCTTTTATATTCTATTGATATTTATTATTATTAGTCAATTTTATCATTCCCAGTCCTAAGTAGTTCTCAACCAAGTCGAGTATCAAACACATCAATAGTTTGACATTGGCTCTTTTGTGCTTTGTTTTACAGAAATTGTTTTACTTAAACTCGGTCTTGTTCCAGTTGTGTACAATCCAACATAATTTCACACTTCGGACTCTCTTCACTTACCACCATTACCTTATTTTTATCTACATTTATTTTCAACCCACTCTCTTTACACACCCAGCCAAAACTCTATACCAAATTTCTTAAGACTCACTTCAGATTCATCACACAAAACCAAATCATCTTCGTACAATAAGCAGGGTACCCACCATTCTCTATCAGTTTAACATCCTCCCCTGCCAGCGCTACCTTAAATTCTTTCATCACCCCATCTATATATAATTTAAATAGCCATGGAGACATAACACATCCCTATATCACTCCACTGTTAATATTAAATCACTCACTCCCCAATCCATTAATTCTTACACACGCTTCACTTTCGACAAACACTTGATTTCATTCAGAAGCCTACTACCAACATTATATATCACTAGAACCTGTCACAGAGCTTCCCTATTAATCCTGTCGTACGCCTGTTGCAAGTTTATAAAACAAATACGTTTGTTCTTCTTCTCTCCTTTTCTCACTCATTTGCTTTAATGTAAAAAAATCTAATCTACACATCCTCTACCACTTCTAAATGCACCTTGTTTTTAGACAATCAACCCCTCAGTCACTCGAAGCAATCTAATACCATCATCTATCTTTCCTACAACACTCAATAAACTAATTTCTCTCTAGTTTCTACAGTTTCCCATTTCACCCTTACCCTTATGTTCACACAATAACCGCTATGCTTCAATCCTTTGGAATTACACCCTCCCCAATCGATTTTAAACAACATCCATTTCCAGTCAATTACAATCTCACCTCCATTCTTGATCATTTCGGCAGTAATTCCATCTACAGGGTTCACACTAAAATTTTGAATTTGATTTCCCTGACTTTCCCTGACTTTCCCTGACCAAATCTGCAAATTTTCCCTGACCAGCGTGTTCGTTATTTTGGTGTAAAAATATCTATTAATTATTATTGCAGCCTATTTACTCAGTTCATACATTAAATTATTGAAAAGGAAATTTTTACTTTAGAAATTGTTCATCATCATGGATGAATTTAAAAAAATATTTTTTTTTTAGTAATCAGCCTATACCTTGTCCATAGCCGTCCAAAGCACTCCTTTTTATTTTTTCAAAAAAAAACAGTTTTATTTATACAAGAAAAATAAATTAAAAAGCTTACATTAATAGCCTAAGGGAATAATAAAGTCCACTGTAATCACAAAAGTTCTAAATGGGGAGATTTAAGTTAACTTTTTCTTCCCAAGCATTTGAATTTTTACGTTTTTATGGCAGCTTCTTCTGTTAAGCAGCCTAAAGTTTTGGCATCTTTTTCTCTGCTCTTCAAAGTTTATTGATCTGTATGGATAATATTCTTTTTCAACCTTTTATATTCTCTTCTTTTCTTTCTGTTTCTGTTCTTCATATCTCTCCTATGGGCAGCTCTTACATTTGTCAACATTTTTTGAGTGATAGAAACTTTATGAATACTTTCATGAGATCTTATAGCATTGTGCACTGTTCTTTGAGAAATCAGACTATGTTCTTTCAGATTCTCCACTAAAATTGCTTAATTTATAGAAAACCCTCCTTCCACTGTCGCATTTCCATGCGAAAATATCGAATCTAATTTAATAATTTGCCACATTTCCACATAACATTGATTCTCAGGTGCTATAGAAGAGAAAAAAAACTCATCAAGTCTCTTAGAAGGACAATCACCATCAAAAAATATTTTTTGAATTTTAATTCAAGGGGTAGAATAGGCTTCACTGCAAAGTGAAATTTACAGAATGATCAGCGTAAACTCTGTAAGCTAGAATCTGTGATTCGGTTATTGGGTGTACAATGCCTCTAGCAATAAATCAAATCTTTGTTTCCCTTGTTCTGGCCGATGAAAAAATACCAGGATCCAATGATGAGAGCCATTGGACGAAGGCTTGTACTTCAGAGGAGATATCTTTCTAATATCTTTTCTGTCATTTTGATTTGCACAGTCTGGCATTCAAGTTTGTCATGTAAATCTAATGCAAAAAGCTTAGTTGTTGGTTTTAGCAGGCATTTTACTGGACTTAAGAAATCTTTCCATAATATTAAGTACGAGACATTGTAAATCTGTGAACAGAAATGAACAAGGTTCAGTTTGACGTCCAAACCACTGGTCGTTAAGTTAAGTTTTTTTTTTTATACATTCATTTACTATTAAATAATAAAGCTTATTCAACTGCACAAAAATCAAATACCTTCGTCAAACCTCAAAAAAAACCCACCTCAAAAAGTACACCTGAGAAAGATATAAAAACAGATTAAGTCCTAAGTCATACAGTCTAAAACACATCCATATACCAATCACCTTCAACCGGAAGGATGAACTTGGAACAACTTCTACGAACAGAATAGGAAGAATAGTAGGTAATAGTGAACTAAAAATAGAAAGAAACAGGATAGAAGTAGATTTATGGAATGTCATTCCTCGCCCATCCTTTTCATTCACTTATCAAATACATCTCTCATTCCACAATTATACAGTAAGGAAAAAAAATATATCAAAAATATGTAACTTGGTCCATGGATCATTCTTCATATGTTTGGAAATTTTAAAATTTCCCTGACTTTTTATGACTTTTTTGGAATTTCCCTGACTTTCAGCATATTTTAAAACGTTTCCCTGACTTTCCCTGACCAATTTTTTTTTCCCTGACTTTCCCTGACTTTCCAGAAAGTGTGAACCCTGATCTATAATCTCCGATTTACCATTCATCAACTTTCTCACGCTACCTATTACTTCCTCCCAAAATACCTACTTCTTCTTACACCATCAAATCCACACACAACTATCACCTCATCACTACCAATGTTATGGTGACTTTCGAAGTGTTACTTCCACGCTCTCCTCTTGTCCATTTCATCAGTCACGAAAGTACCATTACTATTCATTTTATTCTATGAAGATTCCCTTTACTCTCTTTCTTAACCTTTCATGCTTCCTTCCAGAATAGGATCTTAATCCCTTCTAAGTAGTTTCTACTCAACCTCCTTCCTAACTGTCAATTTAATTTTAAATCTCTCTCAATAGATAACCCCCTGGACTCAGAGGGAAAAAAATCACACCAGCATTATAATACCCTAATATGCACAAAACACTTCCCCCCCCCAGACACTCCATTATTAAACACATTCATACCCAATTGACCCCAAAAGAACTATTTCCCCATATGCAAATAACACCATACTCCAAGCACGTTCACCCGAACTATCCCCTACAGAAGAAACTCTGGACTCCCAAACACGAGTAATCCTGTCACGTCTCCGCTGTGGGCACCACCCCTACCCTTCAGGAATACAAATTTAAAATTCATCATGATTCCTCCTCTCACTTTCAAAGATGTCCCTCTCAAACAAATGACCACACTAAACATCTCTTATTAGATTACTGTGATTTATCAAACATTAGACACAACTACACATATCACAAGCTTCAACAGATCTCTGGGCCCCGACCTACAATGTCGGCGAAATATCTCAAGGACGTCCGCTTTTCGTTGGAAGGGAGCAACTGTGCAAATATATATCGATTGTTTTTTATGTCTTTGTTTTTAGGTCTGCTTGCTGCTTCTGTCTCAATGTATGTTCATTCGCATGTGCATGCTGCACAGCTGCTCTTCGCTTTATGTTATGTTTAAGATAAGTTTTATGTTTTTCCTTTTATGGCGTATGCTTTGTATTAATGTATTTATTTTGTTTGCTGCTGGTTGTTTATGTAGCTGAATTGTTGAAATTTTGGGTTATGTTGTAAAATTGTGAATTAGTTGTGCGAGGTTTAACGGTGAGCCGTAAACCTTTATATTTTTTATTCTGAGGTGTCCAAATTACGCAGTGGCCACGGGCGGGTTTGTACGGTTGAGAATATTGAATGTGGGTGGGTTCCAATTCTTACTAAACATTTTCAGTGTTCTTCTCTTTATTGGTGTCCGTGAATTTTCTACTGAAGGTGAGTATCGTTTTCTGATTTATTTATTTATTGTGTTTACCTTAGATAAAAAAAATTTTAGAAGGTAGTTAGGAACGCTCTGTAGGTTTCGTAATTGAGTTTGTTTTCTTTTTTGTTGTTGTTTTTCGTTTCAATGTGAGGAAGGAGGACGGCGCAATAGGTGGTGATGTACAATCGGATAAGAGATTTGAGAAAAAGATGAGGAGACTGTGTCCTGTATTCAAAGGTGATGGGGTTTGTGCAAATGAGGTTAAGGTGTGGAAGAAACGTGTGGAATGGTGGTAAAAGTTTAGCAGAAAAGAGAATGAGTGTCCTGGTGGTGAGATTTTGATGTCTACGAGAAAAAGGTTTTGAAGAAGTCTGTAATGTTGAATTTGATGATTTGGGAAAGGATGAGGGTATGAGAAAGGTGTTAGATGAATTGGATAAACGATACGAAAAGGAGAAACAGCGTGGCGGATACGACAGCATATTATATTAAGAGAGGAGAGAATGAGCATGAGAGTATGTAAATAGATACGAGTTAGTTGAAAGAAAGTGTAAAATGTCTGGTAGGATTGATTTGGGTAAGGATATGAGATGCGTGCATCTATTGGAAGGATCAAATGTTACTACAAATCAAAGACAGATGGTATTAGCATATTGTGGGAAGGATGCTTGGGAGTTTAAAACGTTTAAGGATGGTTTAATAAATGTGTGTGAAGGTTTGGGTAAGAAGACGAATGAAAAGGGTGGTTGGTTGACAAATAAAGGAGAAATGTGGTTTATGATAGAGAATGAAGTGTTGGAGGTGTTAAGAGTAAATAAGAGGAATAAATTTGGTGATGTGATGAAGTGTCTTGCATGACGGTCAATATACCACTTTGCAGCGGAGTGCCCTAAGAGAGGAAGATATAACAAGAGAGAAAAAGAAGGCGTTGGAAGAGGAAGGAGGCTTTTGGAAAAAGCTGGTTGTATGAACAGAATGACAGGTGTAGGTAGGGGAAGGGTTATGGAAAAAAAGGGATACTAATTTGGAGATGTGAGTTGTGCTAACTGAGAGTCAAAAGTAATGGAAGTATGAATGAGTAGGATGATATATCTACATTTGTGGATACAGGATGTCAGAAGAACATGATCGGGGAGAAGTGACTAGGTTTAGTAGTAGGTAGTATGAATGACAGTGAAAGAAAAGAAGTAAAAAGAATCTATGAAATGGTTAAATGAGATAAATGTGACATATATGTTTGGGAATACTTCTTGTCAAGGCTGTAAAGAGATTGGATATACCGTATTGGATAAGAGATGAAAAAGTTTATTTGAGAGCAGATGTTGCCAAAGGGAATATACCTTGGTAGCTAGGAAATGAATCTTTGAAAAGGATGGATGCTAGCATAGATCTTCGGTATATTTGGGAATATAAAAGTGAGATGTAGGGTGAATGAGAAAGGTCATATGTTAACAGGTTTAAGAAGAGGCATAAGAAGAAATATATGGTGGATGGGAGGTACTAGAGAAGACTTTTTTTTAAACGAGAATATGAGGAAAAAGGTAGTGCATAAGTTACATTTGCAATTCGGTCATCCCGGAAAGGAAAGATATGGGATTTGGTGGGAGACGCATATGGGAATGAGATTGATAGTGATGAGTGGAAGGAAAATAGGTGTATAGAAGAAGTGAGTGATAGGTGTAACACATGTGTTAGGTATAGGAATACACCCAGTAGACCTATAGTGGGTTTTCCCTTGGCTAAAAGATTTAAGTGGCGATGGATTTGGGTGAACTAGAAGGGCATAAATTTTGGTAATGATTAATTTAGGGACTAGGTATTGTCAGGCTTCTTGGTTTAAAAGTAAGGAACCAAGGGAAATGGTTGAAAAATTGTTGAAAAAATGGATTAGCATATTTGTGGCACCTGGTAAGTTTTTTAGTGATAATGGCTTGGAATTTCAGAATGAGATAAAAGTGCTGTGTGAAAAGTTTAATATGACTCAGTGGGCAACTGTAGCTGAAAGTTCTTTGAGTAATAGTCAGTGTGAAAGAAAGGATGGTTGGTTTGATAAAAGATTCCATGAGAAAAATGAAGAAGGAATTAGTAAAAATGTGAGTTTGATGTGGTCGGTTGTTGCAAAAAAAAAAAAAAATGGACTGTTGGATAAGAATGGTTATTCCCCAAATCAACTGGTTTTTTAAAAAATGTAAGGTTGCCTAATGGAACAATAGGTGGAGGAAATGAGCATGGGCTTTCTGGGAATAGAAGGGAAAAGGTTAACGAACCATCAGGATGGAATAAAGAAAAGCAGATTGATACATATACAAAAGGAAGCTGAAGAAAGAAAAAGAAAGCAATGAAGGGTTAAATTCGGAAACATAATGTGGATTTGGGTGAAGCAGGGGAGGAGGTGTATCACAAAAGGGAAATAGATAAACAATGGAGAGGCCCAGCAGAGGTGATAAGCAGAGATGGAGAAACGGCGAACGTAAAGCATGGAGGTACTCTAGGGGATGTGGCAAGGATACACATTACTAGGTTGGCAGGTGTACCCCAGAATGGTATCGAACATATCTTAGATGAGAGAAAAGAACAAACAAGTTGAACAAAGATTGACAACAGCAAAGAAAGAAGTTGAGAGAGAAGATGAGTTTGAGGAATTTGAAATAGTTTAAGAAAATATTGAGGATGAAGAAGATAAAGAGAGAGAACAAAGAGAATAACCAAAAGTAAAGATAAGGCTGAGGTACCGGTGTATCCATCAGGAGATTGGTGAATGTAGGGACATAAAAATTCTAAGCAGAGCTGGTAAGGTAACAAGTAAGAAATGGAGTGACTGTTATAATATCAGAAATGTTGCGACTGGTGAGTGTGAATGGATGGATTATAAGGAGATTGAAAGTATTGAGGATCAAGAGGAAGTGTGGATGGGTAATTGTGATGATGAAAGTTTTGAATGCAAAATTAAAAGAAATCGATAACTTGGAAGCTAATGGGGTGTTTAAGAAGGTTGCAGACATAGGTCAAAAGAAGATATCTCTTTGATGGGTGATTACGGGAAAAGTAAAAGAAGGAAAGGAGAAATGTAATGCTAGATTGGTAGCAAGGGGTTTTGAAGGAGATGATTTAATCACGGAAGCATCAAGCTGTTCAGGGGACTTTTTAAGGCTCTGTCTAAGAATTATAAAAAGAAAAGGGTGCGAGTGCAATTTGACTTATATAAAGTCAGCTTATTAGCAAGGTGATGTGATTAAATGGCGTGTGTATGTGACTCCGCCAAAAGAAGCAAAAGAAGAGTGTATTTGGGAATTGAAGAAAACTGAATATCATGGGTTGAAAGATGCTGCTAGGGCTTGGTATGACAAGGTGATGGATGTAATTGAGGAATTAGGGGAAATAAGGAGTAAATTAGAATCGGCGTTATTTTTACGAAAAAATTAGGGTAAGTTATCAGGAATTATGTGCACACATGTGGATGATTTCTGTTTTGGGGGTTCTGAATATTTATGAATAGAGCAATTAAAAATAGGTTTAGAAGATGTTCAAGGTTTTAAGTATATCGGTGTGAATATACATGAGTATGAAGATGGAGTATTGGTAGAACAAGAGAAATATATGGATAGTAGAAGTGTACCGGACAAGAGAGTCTACTATGGGGATAGGGAAATGGGAAATAAGGAATTAACCTTATATAGGTCGCTGGTGGGTCAAATGAATTGGGTGAATGGTCAGACAAGTCCTGATTTATGTTATGTAGTCAGCGAAAGAAGTAGATTTTTTTAAGGGAGGGAAAGTGTAAGAAATGAGAAATTAATAACATATGGAGAGGTAAGGAGATAAATATGGGTAGATGGTTAAGTGCAATTGAAGGAAGAATGGAGGTCGAGGTAATACAGAAGCTTCCTATGGAATGGAGGGGTGTATTAATCCACAAGTAGGTTATATAGTGACTCTGAAAGATGAATGGGGGAACAGGTGTCCTATTGTGTGGAAGTCAAGGTGTATGAAAAGGGTTGCGAGATCCACTACTGAGGTAGAGCCGATTGAATTTATTGAAGGTGCACAAGCAGGAATATATATTTGGAGGAATGTTGGAGAAAAACGATTGGTGGTGAAAGGTTACAAATCAAAGTGTAAACGGATAGTAAAACTCTGAGGAATGCAACCTATACGGTGACGCAAGTTTTGAGTAAGGGTTTAAGGATAGATGTTGCATGGATCAAATGGATGTTAGAGGAAAGAAAAATTACAAATGTTGAATGGGTGAATACCAACCATCAATTGGCTGATGTGTTTACAAAAGGAAGAGTGGATGCGAGAGGAATAAAAGATTATGTGGAAGGGAAAAAGGAAGGGGGAAGAGAAAGGTATAAGAATGATTGTTTTGTTTTTTGTTTTTTTTTTGTCTTCTTTTCAGGTCTGATTGCTTCTACTGTCACTGTGTGTTCGTTCACATGTGCATGCTGCATAGCTGCTATTCACTTTATGTAATGTTTAAGATAAGTTCTATTTATGTTTTTTCCTTTATGGCGTATGTTTTGTATTAATGTATATATTATTTGTTTGCTGCAAGTTGAACAGAGTAGTTAATAGATTATAAATTAAAGGTTGTTTTATGTTTCTGAATTGTTGACCCACGGTTACCTTGTCAAGCTTGATTTTGAGAACCCAAAAAATATTTTTTTTTTTTTATAGGGAGTATAATTGACCAAATTAGAAGATGGGGGGGGGGGGGGGGTTTGTACGGTTGCGAATATTGAATGTAGATGGTTTCCGACTCTTAATAAACATTTTTCGTGTTCTTCACTTTATTGGTGTCCGTGGATTTTCTATTTAAGGCGAGTGTTGCTTTCTGGTTTATTTATTGAATTGTGTTAAGCTTTTATATATATATATATATATATATATTATTATATATATATATATATATACTCTTACTCATATATATATATATATATATATATACTATATATATATGCTTCACTGCTATATCTATATATATATATATATATATATATATATACTGCTATATATATATATACTCTTATATATATATATATATTATAACTAATCACAAATATATATGATATTAAAGAAAAGAACATATAATGGGAGGGTAAAGGATTTACCACCTGCTTTTCTATGATTGAACCACCACTTGTTGCGAATGAGGACAAAATACCCGATGCTTTACGACTGAGCTATCCTCCAACCCAAAAAAATAGACGGGAGCTCGGTTGCTTTAAAACTGTTCTTGAAACCAACTTTTTCGGGTTGGAGGATAGCTCAGTCGTAAAGCATCAGGTATATTGTCCTCTTTCGCAACAAGCGGTGGTTCAATCCCAGAAGGCAGTAAATTCTTTACCTTCCCATTATATGTTCAACTTTCTTTAACATCTTATATAATTGCGATTATTATGCAATATTTAACATCTACAATATAAAGAACGAGGGATGGGACAGGCTGGACACCTGGTGATGTCGCCTTGACAGGAGCTCGGTTGCTTTAAAGCTACTGTTCTTGAAACCAACTTTTTTGGGTTGGAGGATAGCTCAGTCGTAAGCATCAGGTATATTGTCCTCATTCGCAACAAGCGGTGGTTCAATCCCAGAGAGGCAGTAAATTCTTTACACCTTCCCATTATATGTCTTTCTTTAAAATAACATATATATATATATATATATATATATATAACATATACTATATATATATATATATATATATATATATATATATATATATATATATGATATACGTCTTTATAAAAATATAAAAAACTCGATTCTTTCCTTCTATTTTCCCAAGAATGGGGGGTAAGGTGCGGATTGACGAGCATCGGAAAAGAGAAGCAGTAGAAGAACATGACAAAAGTCGAAAAGAAAGCCCAGCCTTACCGCCCCCTCAGTCTAGTACCATTAATTAGTGAGAACTCAGAAAATCCAGAAAATCCACCCTAAAGCTTCATGGGACAGCGACGGACCCTCACCATGGTAGATCGTCAATTTAGGGTTCATCCCTTGGGCCCAGGTGGGCCACACCATACCCCCTCACAATCCCCGCCATTCACTCCTGTTATACACCTTCTTCTCGCCTTCTACCAAACTCACATTTCTCTCCTTCAAACATTCGTTTACCGATTCAATCCACTTTTTCTTCGGTCTCTCAGCCGGTCGGTTCCCAACATACTCGCCTCATCCGCTTAACCAGCCGACTATCATTCATCCTTTCCATATGACCAAACCATCTCAACATACTTTCATTTATTCTCTCATTTACCCCTTTCTTCACACCACACAACTCTCTAATAAGTTCATTCCTTATTTTATCAATTCTTCTCACACCTAGCACTCCCCTAAGATTGTCCATCTGAACACATTGAACTTTAGATCTATACTTCTTATTCCAGACCATAGTCTCACTACTATACAATATACACAGGTAACAACTAGTGATGGGACGATTATGAAATTTTTGCCGATGACGATGACGATGACGATTAGAGCAAATTTTGCCGATGACGATGACGATTAATTGAAAAACTATTTTAAAAATCTCTCTCTATATATATATATATATATATATATATATATATATATATATATATATATATATTTCTATATAACTATATATATAAAAACATACTCTTATATATGTTATATATATATATATATATATATATATATATATATATATATATATATATATATATATAGCTGCTGCATATAGCGTCAGGTGATATGTGCCGAATAGTGAAAAAGCCGAGTACCGAATACTAGAATATTCATTAAGTGTTCGGCCGAATAATATTCGGCCGAATAATCACTTCGCTATTCGGCCGAATAGCTATTTCAAAGTTTGGTCATCCATTTAGGGGAAAATAAAGAAAACTTCCAGTGGTCAATAAAAAAAGGAAATTTTTCTTGAATGGACTTTTGTAGCATAATATATTACTAGTAATTCGGAGGTGCTGATTCCATATATATTCTCCGGATTTGCTGTATCATCCCGTTTTTCGTGCAATCATGGATCCCTATTTTGCATATTCCTAGGAATGACAAAATTCATGTGCGCACCACGTAGGCTGTATAGATGTTACCTTCCACGCTGCTATCTACAGTAGTAACAAGTTTACTGCGGTCGATATTCAGGAGAAGCATGTGGTAACTTTAGTACGTCTACATGTATGGATGCCAATGACCTAGATGATCTATCATCCATCTGAAATACCAGTCGGATGGTCCGTCATTGTTCACCCAGGATGAGCACTGAACGATCTTGTAGAGAGTTGTATTTGCCAGTTGTCCCTGAGCTGTTGGCTTCGGGGTTGCATGAAAAATGACTACTGAACCATGGCACAGGAGTAACATTTTATCGTAACAAGCAGAGCTGCGGACGCTCTTCCAGTCAGATGGTAACCTTGTGTGTTGCAATTGAGGTGAAGTTGCAGGCCTACTCGCTATGGGACTCCCAGCATACGATGCAGGTGAGTGGCGACTGTTTATTGACACTTCAAGAGCAGTTTAAAGTGTGTGTTGTTACACAACGGCAACAGGTGTGCTTCGGTTCCAGTAGGGTACTCGGTACGGATATGAGAGGAGCAAAAAATCAAGACCGTTTGGAGAAGCTACAATATCTGGTACATGGATGGTAAATATCGTCGACACCAAATGGAAACCAAACATTGCTAAGTCAAACTTAGACAGTTTACCAAATGCCTGCTCTGTGCTGTATTGGGGCGACCAGGCAGCAGGATCTGCTGGACAAAAAGATGATGCCAGGGAGACGACGCCAGGTGGCGGGATCGTACGTGAACCCTTTGTGCCGAGAGCATCTGTCTTTTTCTCAAGCTCACAACTGTGTTAAATGACTTGTTTTACAGTAAGCCTGGATAGATGGTGGATGTTCCGCTATATATTAGCTCAACGTTTTCCTGGTCACAGGCAGAGAAGAGAAAAAGCTGCAGGATATTTGATGGCCCACAAATACGGACACTCCTCCGTGATGCTGCCTTTGCTAACAATGACTGTGTTAGAGGCAAGAGGTGGATTTTCTTTTTCAGATGTAGCACAAAATTTTCTGGGAAACAGGAAAAGAAAGCCGAGAGTCACTAACATTGGACAGGAACTGCTAGACAGTTTTCACTCATTCTCACGGATGTAGAATGAGTATAAAGTTGCACTACTTTACATTCTCTTCACACCAAAGAAAATTTCCGGATAACCCTGACGATGTTACTGATAAGCAGGGTGAACACATTTCCATCAAGATCTAAAGTTCATGGAACGACGAGGACAAAGTGGGATATCAATATGATGGCCATTATTGTTGGAGCTTGATGAGGATATTCCAGAACCATGCACAGTAGATCGTCTACGAAAGTTACTACCATCGTAGTATGTTTACATTAACTTAAACCCATTCCTTCTATTACATTCCATTGTTGTCCCATATTACTCTTTATTCCTTGAATTTGTATTATATGTTTGCATATATATCTATCAAGAACATGTATCATATCATGCGATTTGTTTCTCCCTTCATATATCCAATATATATATATATATATATATATATATATATATATATATATATATATATATATATGCTG
>JABUQX010116103.1:0-13619 GCA_015478945.1 Trachelipus rathkii | reverse complement strand
ACTCGTTAGGAAACCGTGGAATATTCTCCCTCACATATGCATAGATCCGTGCATGGTAAATTGCTTTTCTTGCATTTGCAGCCTTTCTTGCATCCCCTCTTGCAACCACAACGAATTAGCTCCTCACATGCTTTAGCTGCTTCAGGGATTGTTATCCACTCTGGAACATATAGGCCATCATTCACTTTACTCCAACCTCAACTTGTCACAGGAGGTAACACAGGACTGGAATTAGTGTCTGCCTCCCAATGATAGCAACCCCCTGATATATGGGCTTCTTAACATGTTGTTTTGATTCTTAATGGTCTGGAGGAATTCTTTGGTATTGAGCTTTGTTTTGTAAATAGTTCATTTCTGATTTTTGTTGATATCGGTATTTTTGCCTTGTGCGGTATCGTATAATAAGTATGGTGCTCTCTAATATGGCGGCAACATCGTTAATTTCTCAGGATACATGGTGTGGTAAGTCAATTCATAGTGCTTGTGTAACTCTGGCATCGGAATTCCATATTAATCTGCTGTCAATTTACATGTCAAAAAAAATATGTGTACCATCCTGTCTTATCGGCAGACATTGGATGTACCTTGCATTTTTCAGGTCCCAGGGCATTGGCAATCTCATGTGCAGCTATGTAACGAAACATTTTCAGATTCAAAAAGATAAACAAAGTTGAAACATCATGTGGAAAGGTTTGCTTACATCCACGATAAGAACTTACAAATCTGTTCGATTGGTAGGTTTATTCTTGTGTTGGACATCATTGAAACTGCATGTAGCTTCCTCGTGAGTTCATGGAGAAAGGCAAATCTATAGAAATACACGCCTTGAAAAGAGGATCGCTCTTGAGGCTTCAACGAGGCGAGTCTTTGTTAAATCTCATCAAATCTTCTATTGAGCTTTTTGAGAGGGAGCTTAAATAGTTTCTGTCTTGTTATCATTATCTACAAGCAAACGAATCTTTCAAATTATCTCGTGATCCCATTATCCCAACACATAGTCTGTCTTTCCTCGTTGTGGTTATTGCAGTACCTTCATAGAATTCCACAGCTCTGATTTCCACATAGATATTAAGACTTGTTATCTCATATTGTCAAATGCTTATTTCAACTTCGCAAAAATGAAGTTAGAACATACTCATCAATGTTTGTCAAAAAGGTGAAAATATGAATGGTTGAGCTCGATCAACGACGACACTGTAGTGGTGTTCTCAGTCTGTGAAACAGAAAGTTTCAAAGCTGTCGATAGATCATTTTTGTACCAGATGGTTATGTTTTCTATTCTACTTAATGTAAGGAGATGAATATCAGATTTTTCAATGTCTTGAATAAGATTCATGCCAGATTTCATGTTCGGTTGGCATATATTACACTGGAGAAATAGTTAACTCTTTTTCATGAAGACGTTATGTTTAGATCTCTTTTGAGTCCTTTTGTTGAGCTGGGTAAATAATGTGGAGGTTGTTTTCGGATGTATAGACATCGTGTAAGTGATTTGGATTCTCTTTACAATAGTTCTCACGTATAAAGCATGACTGATCTTTCCAATTTGTTGTATATGTTTGTATTGTTTTAGAGTACGGAAGGGGAAGAGATTATTCTTCTTTCTAGATGCAACAAGTCATGCCTTTCCTCTCTAAATGGGTTTTTAAATCTCAAAACACATGCACCAACGTGATCGTACATCTTTTGAATATGCTGTCTGGTTCTTGGAGGGGGGGGGGTGTCTGTTCATGGAATGTGCGTGTTTGCATTGTTTTTGGGGGCGCCGCTATGTTTTGAATGTTTTTTAACTCTCAGTTTACTCGGCCGAACTCTGGCCTGCTAATCATGACGAAGGGCATTACTTGTATCTAGGATTTCTATATGACCTCTTCCCATTTTTATACAAGCGATGTTCTGCTCGTGAGCTTGATCAATGCAATTTGAGAGAAAACATATTTGTCTTTGCACACTGAACTCTTTGCAGTTGTTGGATTTGCTTGACTTAACGTCACCATATCTGGTTTAGATGACTAGAATCAAGAGCATAATAATACTGGTCTAATTGCAAAACCGATAATGTGCCACTCTGTTAAAGCAGGATAAGTACATGTCGAAAGAAAGCACTCCGAAGAGAGTAAAATGTGCAGTAAGGCCATTCCATTTCATTAACAATTGTCCAGCAATGAAATATGGATGTTATACGTTATTCTTTTTCTTACACACTGGGTTTAAATTTCTAAGCAAGACTCCATTATTTCTTTTGGTATTGATGGAATGTGTAATATAAGCATTTCCTTTTTAAGTATATAAGTAATACCCTGTATTTGATGTGATTTGTAGCTCTGGTTAATGTTGTGCTCATGCAAGAATGATCGGCTGTTCCTAGATGAACTATATCAGCTTTGAACAGATTCTTCTGTCCAGCAATTCCTTTAGCCAATTTATTCCACAATTACTTTTCAGAGCGCCTATCTTACATGAAGCCTAAAATAACACAAAGTGGTCTACTCCATAAATATTAGAATTTCATTGTATCTTCTTGCTTATGTCATAGATAAGGCTTGGTCAAATGAAAGAGCTGGTATTTCGGGTAGTAAATGTAGTTAACAGCAGTTTTTCCTACAGTTCATTGAATGTGTTATAAGGCCATGTATGGGCCACTCTAATGAAATAAGTCAAGAGAGCTGTAGCGTTCGAATTGTTGTGGACGCTAGTTGATCTGAGTTTGCATGATATGGGAGGATGATGATATACTGGGGCGACTTAAACCTTTTTTACCATTTATATGACATTTGAATATAATGTTAGAATAAAAATATTTAGAAAATATGTATGAAGTATTTTTGAATTTATTATTAGAAAGTAAATATGTTGGCACAAGTGCCTGAGTGGTAAAAGATATGAAAATTAACAATTCTCACTCGGATTTTGGAACACATATTTACTTTTCAATAAATAATTTCAAAAGTCGCTTTCTACAATATTTTCTAAATATTTTTATTTACATTATATTCAAATTTCATATAAATGGTAAGAAAGGTATAAGACTAGTATCAAAATTGTTCAGGTGCCCAAATTTTGAGTATACAGAAAAATGCCAGAAATAAAAGTTGTGTATCTTGATGAGTTATATATACTCTGAAAATTTCATAAAAATCAGGAAATAATAAAAAATTCCCAAAATTGAACCATACCCTTAAAATTAAAGTTATGTAAACCCTTACAGACGGAATTTAAAGTGCCCCAATATCTTAAAATTAAGTTCATATAATGTGCCAACAATGATGAATATTTTATGCTTGTATCACAAAATGCACAATTGTTATATAATTCTAAACCATACCGGCCCACTATGTGTTTTTTTCTGTTTCATAAATTTTTCCCTTTTAATTTTGTTTCATTTGAAAAATACCTCGGCAAACTAATTTTGTACTCGTAGATTATTTATAAATATATTATTATATATATACTATATTATATGTATATATTAGGCTATAGTTGTTAGGGAGACAATCATTGTGGAGCATCTGCAGCTGTGTATTACACAATGAATCTCATTTACTTATTATAGGTAGAACCCATATTGGGCTTCTAGGTGGGGAGGCTTAGAAAAAGTTGAGAAAGTGGATCAGTTGCCTAGTGGCCTCGTGCACCTATGTGGCACTCACTTGGCATATTTGGCACTCATTGCATCTTTATCATCATTGGCCTCACTTGGACTACTGGCTCATTAATAACTCTAGAATCATATAGAACATAATAGCATCTGTATCCCTATGGTGTGGGACCTCAAGCCATCAAGAAGATACAAGGTCACAGTACAATGCAAAATTGTCCTGGATAAAAAGGGTTGGCCCGACAAAATTTGTTTCTCATATTAGTCCATGGAAAACAAAGGGTGGTTTTCGAAAAAATAGGTGCCCGAAAAATTAGGATGGCAAAATTGGGTGGGCAAATGACCCATGTGGAGACCCAAGGATGGCCGTGTGTTTGTACGGTGTATAAGTGTTATGTAGGTGTAGTATCATATGGGCGAGTGGTAGTGTCATAGTGATGTTGTTAAGTGTAGTGTGTGTGTTGTGTGTGTGTGTGTGTGTGATGTTGGTGTGGTGCCGACAAGGTGGATAAGTTGGATAGATCCAACGGTCAGATTATCTTGACTCTGTTGCAACAGATCTACCAAAGTCAAATGTAGCCGGAACTAGAGGGCGTCCCAGTATCTTACTAAGACTCACGAAAGGTTTCTTTATTTGTTTATGTAGTGAGATATTATTCACTGTCTGTTTGAAATTGACACGTGTGTTAATGTTTTATGCTTTTTATTTTCCTAATGACAAGGTTTAGTTCAGTTCTAGAGACAAAATAAATATTTACACTTGTAATTGTATTTTTTTTATTGTATTAATTAGACAATTAAATTTTCAGTTTTTTAATTATTATTATTTATCATTTTTTATTATTATTATTTGTTATTTATTATCTTCTTTTATTATTATTATATTTTTTATTTATATTATATTTATTATTATTATTAAAATTCGGTATACATCTTGGAGCAATGATGCGACGGCAGCAATCGTCTGTTCTCACTCGCAGCGCTCTCTCTTTTCTTCTCGCTCTCTCTTTTGGTGTCTCTCCTTTTCTTTCTTCCGTTTCTTATATATTTATTATATATATATATATATATATTATTATATATTATATATATATTATTATATAATTATTATTATACTTATATATTTATATATATTTATATATCTGATTATATTATATATATATATATATATATAACTTATTCATTATTTATTATTATTATTTTATTTATTATTTTTTATTTTATTATTATTTTATTATTTATTATTTTATTATTATTATTATTCTTTTATTATTAGTTAGGCTTCCCGCAGGTTAAATGACCTTGAATTTCATAATCTCATTACCAATCTAATTTTGAATCTTGGGCTAAAGTTTAATTTTGCCGGTGGGGGGTATTCGTATCCTTCGTGGCTATATTTTGATTTATGACCGAGAGGGAACTCGAAGAATCGTTGTTTGAGGTGTAAGGAAGTAGGACACCTGGTAGGAGATGATCGTGTCATAAACGTGGCGCAGGTGTGTGTGTGTGTGGTGTGTGGTGTGTGTGTGTGTGTGTGTGTGTGTGTGGTGAGCAATGGGTGGCGAGGGGACGGGTATGGTGGAGGGTACAAGGGTATGGGAACAAAGGCGTGCTTGTTGACCACGGTAGGTGGGATGGGAAAGAACGGCGGACGCGGTGCCCAGAACGCGGCGGTTGGGGTCGCACATGGGGTGCTGCTGGATCGAAACACAGGTAGAATCAAAAGGCTAAGCCTAGGAGCAGAAATTCGTGGGCAAAATTGACCATGCTCGAAACAATTTAGGGTGGGTACGTTACACGTTTACGGCAACGTTTGGCGCGCCCTTTTTCGAAGGCGTATAAATTGCGGTGCAAAAAATTAGGGTGCTAAAAAGCTAGGGTATCAAAATCCTAGGGTGCAAATTGACCATGGAGATCAAGGGGTGGTCGAAAAGGTCAAGGCCAAAAAAGGTCAGGTCAGGTAAAAAATTTTGGTCTCAAAAGGTCAGGGTAAATTCTGGTTCTGGCGGGGCATGCCATTTGCGTCCGGATGGGCTCGTCTACTGTGGGTTTGTGGTGTTGAGAACGAAAGTAGAATTCTATCAGCATACTACGAGGTTTAAAATAAGTATTGGAGAAAGATATGTGTGCAGCAGAAATGAGAGAGTTGGAGGGGTTCAGTGTCGAAATATCCGCGGCATTTGTGTTCACTTCTGTTCACATTTCTGTGCGTACAACATTACACTTTATTGTTTACGAGTTAAACAATGCGTTACTTTTGAGATCACATGGCGGGACAAATTTTCAATTAGAAAATGAAAGATTTCTGAAAACAAATTGAAAACCGACACGATGGGCAAAGTGTGTGTGAAGTTCGTGGGGAATTGTTGGATTGTTAGAAAAGGTTCTAATTAAGCAAGTTAAGCTTTGAAGGGAGCTTTTGAGTTAATCAGATTTATGGATTATTGGATTTAGATAATTTGACTTTTATTTATTCCTTCCTCTTCCATTTGTACTAAATTAGTCTCATCCTGCTCTTATTCATGTTGAAATGTGAGGCTTGTTTTTGGAAGGTTTCGCGCAACATTGACGAAATTTTTCACGTATTTTGGGAATTGCACTAATTCGCTTCTGTTAATAGTTAGAAAGGAATGCTAGTGTATCAATGTAATGAAGAAGAATAAACAACTACCATTCCTTTACTTGATAATTTTTCACACAAGTTAGTTCTCAGTATTAATTAATTTATTACAATTTTTAGCAATTACTTCCATCGCTATCTATCAATATTTTAGAATATTGTAGATGCATTTGATCTATACAGTCAGTGGCGGCTCGTCTTTATGGGCTGCAGCCCCCAAAAAATTAGACTTAAGCCACAACTACTAAACAGTATTGTTATTTCCTCTGTAAATCTCCTTCTCTCTTTTTATATATTTATAGTATATATTATTATATATATATTCTATTATATAAAAGTATTATATATTATATTATTATATTTATATAATATATATATAATATATATATAAATATATATATATATATTTATGATATATATATAATAAAATTTTGTCGAAAATTTATTCCATAGAATAATGGGATGGAACTCCAAAATCCTTTGTTCGCCAAATAGTCTATCGTATATTTTACTTATGTATCGAGCGAGATGTGTCACCGTGATCGTAGCTTAATAAAGGTAAGCTGGAAGTGAATTTGTTTTGCTGATATTTTTTTCTTTTTTGAAGCTTTTCAACTCCTTTTTAGTTTCATTATTTTTGTTAATTTATGATCGTTTTTTCAAAACATTTCATTCGCATTAATGTAAAATTACAATTAGGATTTGGTGCCAAAAAGTCCGACATTTCTGAGATCTTCAGACACCCTGCTAAATTGTTTATGTCGTAAAAAAATTTGTTGCCAAATTTCACTCATTGATACTTTAGAGGCTGCTACACCCATTGACATTTAAAGGATGTTTTGGATAGTAGATCGTTTTTATAGTGTAACATAAACTAACTATAGTATTATAAATTGTTTTTAAAGTAAAATTCAAAGCAATAGGCCAATAACAAACACCGAAAAGTAACGGTTACTATACACATTGGTTATTGCAACACTTTACGTTTAATTAATAACGAAATAGGCCTTAAGCTTTTGGGTTTAGTTGATTGTCCAGCGGCTATCGTAGCTTGGTACCTTCGTCCCCCCTGTGCGTGATGTAGGAATTGATTGTTTTAATATGAAGGCGTACAGTCGTACCCAGGATATTTGGTTAATATTTCAACGTTAACTATAGTTTTCTGAAGAATCAGTCATCCCAAAGCCCAGGGACACAATGCATGTTTATGAAATTACGATTGAACCCCCCCAAAAAACAACAGCACCCGTTAGAGATGTGAAATAGCCCGCTCTGTCTACTGCCGTAACGTTGGAAGTGTGGGAAAAAGCAGATCAGCAGGTGAAATGAATTGCCATCGGAAAAATAAGACATTTAAATGAATGGTGGGAAATTGAAGAACAAATAATAGAAGAACAGTCTGTGTCTGGTTCAGACAAGGAGATTAAAAACGTACTTGTATATTTGGTTTGATAATTGCGCATGCAATGCTTTTTGATGATTCGATAACGAATAGTGCGTTTTTGATGCTCCAACGGGAAAAATGGCAAAATGGTTGGAGTGGATGAAACGTTATTACTGGCAGAAAAAGCTTGCCAAGAGAGAGGAGAGTCATGTTGTAGAAAGAGAAGGAAGCAACACGTATTGATGTAGCTGCCGTTGTCAAGTTCAAGAATTCAGGGTCAGAATAAATAGTTCGCATAGATGAAGATAGTGTTAGATCTCTCCATCATCAACGGCGAGATAGCGAACGAATCAAAGCCAAAAGCGTGTGAAATTATGACAAATCCATTGCTTGCAGCTTTGATGGTACCAAAAATAAGTACAGAATCTGACTTCACAATCTTTGATCCGGAAAGCAGTGAAGTATTGTCACATGTTGAAAAATTATGTAGTTATCAAGTCAGAGAGCAGAAACAAACCAAGGAAGAAGAAATGGCAAAAACTTGTAGAAGGATTTCAAACAAATGTCCCCTGAATACTTGGTGGAATTATGCGATATTACCCGCTCATGAAATATCGAACGCTTCGGACGTACCTAAATTTATGGATAGTGTAAGATAAGCTTCTGTGGCGTCGAGCATTACCGTGGAACAGGTAAAATATTGGCAGATGGCTGAGATATATCACTTGATAATGTTTGGCCAATGGGTATATAATAGAGTCAATGCATGTACTTTGATTACCCTCCGCCAAAAGGGTATCAAGAGGTGGATGAAGCTATGTATAGAGCAAGAAGGGTAATGCTGTGGCTGCTTGTCGCCCCATAAATTTAAGAATTACATTGGAGCAGCTAGTATTTTGTATCTTTGCTACTTCCTCTGGACCTGAAAAATTATCTTTAAGAAATTTAATCGGCGTGGGTATAGATGAAATTGATACCCCCCCCAGACAAAAAGTACCAACGCCGCATACCCCTGTATACAAGAGAAAATAAAGAAAGTTGGTCAAGTACCGTTAATTGTTAAAGCGCAGGATTCAGAAAAAACACATGTATGATTATAAGATTCTCGGCTGATTGATTATTTCTAGGTACCATCCGACATCAGGATCGAAATTTAAAGTCCCGCAAAAAAGAAAAACAGACGCGGAAAGCCAATATAATAGGGCCGTGATGTCTAGAATTTACTGTATTAAATATGGATGATTTAAGAAAGTTAAAGCTGATCCAAAGAGAGAAAGAAGACGCGTGTGTTTCTGTTCTTTTACAATACATATATTATGATCGTGGTTAAACCGACGCACATAGCATCAGTGCCACCGTTCAGGATTGGATATTCACCAACAAGGGCTCCAAGATAAAGGAAAATGATCCATTCTTGCCAATAATGATGCCTCTTATAAAGTTTTCGACATGACAATATTCAGATTAACTGTATAGGAATTGTTGTTCTTGCTTTTTATATCAGAGGTATTGCTTGAGACAAAAACAAAATTGGGAATGCTCTTAAAGAAACATGAGATGTCAGACCGAAAAGGAACCTAAATCTGTCAATATCCAAAACAAACTGCAGGAATTTCGTTAAAGGCAACCAAAACCGATCTCTTGAAACATATATCTTGCCTCACATTATAGACCAAAGATGCTGCAGAGAGTGAGCAATGATGAAGAGCTATATGAAGCAGAGCATCGTAAGAGAGATAAAAGTTGTAAAATAGTACTCGCAAGGGAGAAAAAAAAACGAACATTCACAAATCAACCTAATTTGATTACGTGTCGGGTAATACAAGGATCACAAACTGATAACAACTGTGAAGAGGAAAGTACACTGTCCTAGCCTCATGAAGGAATTATTGACGATAAACAATGAAATACTTTAATCTAGGGACATAAATATTAATAAGATGAATGTATGTGGTTATTATTCCTCCCATGTGGAACTTCCACTTAAAAAGTTAAGGCTAACGCCTGTACACATGGGTTGTGTACGATATAGCGGAAAAATATATTTCGACTAGTAGAAATACTAAGTTTATTAAATCAAATACATTTTGCAACAATGTATGTTTTACAAATATAAACAAAATTTGGCATGTTTTGGTGGATGAGAATAGAGGTGTACTAGGAACCATTTTGAGTCAAGTTAAATTTGTTACATCACTGAGTTAATATATTTATATATATATTATATATATATATATAAATATATTATATTTATATATCTATATAAATATTTATATATATATATTATATATATATATATATATATTATATTATATTTTATATATATTTTATATATATATATATAAAAATATTATATATAATATATATATATAACTATATTTATATATATATATATATATTACTATATATAATATTTATTATATATATATATTATTTATATATTATACTATATATTTAATACTATATATATTATTATATATATTATTATTATATATCTATATACATTTTACTATGTAACATTAGAGAAAATAATATATAACAAAAACTAAACAGGTACAGGTGAAAAGGTTAAATTGTTTGGAATGCTGGTATATTTTGTGTAGTAATGTAAAAATTATCTAAAATACCAATGTAAGGGAAGATTACATTTTTTGAATCTTGCCGTAATTTTGTTAGGATGTAAAAAAAAAAAAAAAAATAAATAAAAATTATTTGTTACTTAATTATGTAATATGAGATAGAAGATATTTAGGATTTTATAAGTTACTACGTTATAAATAGCATTTCTATTTAAATTTTGTTTTTTGTTTTTTAACTATAAAAAGGGTATTACGAGTGGCAGAGTGGGGTATCTACACCTTGCAGGAAATTAGAGTGGAACTATTAACATTATGGGGTTAGGGAACCACCAGCATTTTGGTATTTTTGGGTGAGTCAGGGGGTTTCGTTAGGGTATGGAAAGTTACCACCTGGTTTCACGTAACGTCTAGAGGAAAAAAATTGGAGATGTAATACACTTTAAATTATATATATCTATTATATATATATCTTATTATATATATATATATATATTATATATATTATATTATACTATATTATATATATATATAATATATACTATACTATATATATATGTGTCTGTGATTAGGAAGTTAGATGGTCAGGAGAAGTGGAAAGTAGGGAAGAGGAAAAGTTAGAGAAGTAGAGAGATGTGAAGAAGAAGGAGACTGATTTTATTTTGAAAAGAGATATGAGTCTATTATAGACTGGTTCTAATATATTGTTCAGAGAGAGATGTTTTGGTTAATTTAAAACTGACTTTAATAAGTGAAAGCCAAATTTCTCATTAGGATTTTAAAATGAATTTTATTTACTTTCCACTAATCCGCTGAACGTTGGTACGGGAATTGAAAATTTTTAATAATGTTTTTTGTATTTTAGAAAATTTAAATGAAAAATTGAATAATAAAGAGAAATTGAAATATTAATTGCTGGATCCGGGTGAAGCTGAATTATAAAAACAAGTGGAGAAGTATTGACTAAAAATGGAAAAAAAGGGGGGGGGGGGTTTCATATTTAGTTAATACTCCTCCCACTTTTTTATTGGTGAAGGGGCGAACATAAACATATTGTTTTTTTCTGTGAATTGGTGGTGATATTTTTTGGTTTATAACAGCAAACAGAAACATCTTGCAACATGTGAAGGGTGATATAGTCTATAAATAACAAAAAATATATATCTTCTATATTTTAATTATATATATATTATAGTATATTTTTATGTTATATTGTTATACTATTATTTTTTATTATTGAATATATATTATAGTATCGAGAATTAAAAGTTGGACAGGGTCGAGTCAAAAAAAAATAAAGCAATTTTGTTTTATTTTTTTTTTTACAATTTACCTAACTAATTTACAAGGATTCCCAAGTGTTTAATTTTATGTAGTATTGTAGTTTTTGGATATGGATTGCTGGCTTTCTAGAGGGTGGCTATTTATATATATATTTTATTATTATATATATTATTATATTATATATTATATATAGTAATATTTATATATTATATATATTATATAAATATTTATATTCTTTTAAAGAGAAAAAAACTTGCAAAAGAAACGAGACAGCAATGTAAAGTCGAATTTGGAATGGTTAAGATTTTAGAATAAATCTAAATAAAGTGCACTAGGAAGATATTTTTCTATATGAAAGATCACATGATTTTTAAATATAGGAGAGGAAGTAGAGTGATGATGGTGTTATAAGCTTAATTGAAGAGGAGTTTAACTGATTTGTGTTGCCGCATTGAAGAATTTTATACAAAAATACATATTTTCTGATAATGCCAAATGTTATTATGATAGATCTATATTATCTATATATATATATATATTTTAATAATATATATTATATATTATATATATTGTTTTGTGATTTATAAAAATATTTTTCTTATAGATACATTTAGAGTTATTTAATTTATATTTTATGTTATTTTCATATTTACTATAACATATGTATAATTTTTATCACTAGTATATTTTATTATATATATATATTTTATATTATATATATTATAATATATATAATATTATTTATATATATATATGATTAATATATATATTTTATCTATTTATATATTTATATATTTATTTATTATAATTATATATATTATATATATTTATATTATTATTATATATTTATATATAGTATACGAATATTTAATAATTGTTATAAAATTGTAATTTTTTATATATAAGTAAAATTAAATAAATTTTCCGGATGTATTGAATTTAGTTATTCTATTTTTGGAATTATGATTTCGGCATCCAATAAAGAGTTAGAGGAATGTTGGATTCAATATGGAAAAAATTAGGTGTAATTAGTGCTTTGCTAGACGGATGGCAAAAGAAAAGAAAACAGTTAGATTGGGAATTTATAGGGTGTAATTACATGAAATTATTTAAATGGAAATATTTTTATAATCTTTTAGTAAAGAAATTCAAATTGTGTCATTGTAAGTTTTTAATTTAGGATAAAAAAAAATTTAGGGCGTATTACTTTTTTTGTGTATCACGCAACGAAAGCTAATGTAATGAACTAATAATTTCATGGAAGGAAATTTCTTTTTATCGTATATATAGTATGATATATATTATATATATTTATATTTTATATATTATATTTATTATATTATATTACTTATTATATATATTATATAATATATTATATATATATATATTTAAACCAGGATATAAAGATTTAGAAATTGCGAGCATTATTTAAGAGTATGTGTAATTATTATTTTTTAATTATGGTGAATTGGGTGAATGTGAATTTTGAAAGGTCTTAGCACTATTAGGTCATTGTTGTTCAAGTAGAGTCCGTAAGTACATATTTGAATTGTTAAGTTTATTTAGATATTTTAGTAAGATTGAAATAATGAGATGTTTATCCAATAAATATGATGAAGGGAAAGTAAATATTTTTATGCAACAAAAAGTTTAGGCTAATGTTTGATTTTGGCACAAATGATGCATAAAAGGTGAATTATGTATTTTGATGAGATTATTTTGGTAGTAATAATTTTTCCAGTAATTTTTGGTGTAGAAGAGAATCATCTAAGGAAATGGATAGAAATAGGTATTAAAGTTCAAAATTATCTTTAATTTGTTAAAGTATTCTTTAAGTGAAATTAGAGAAATAGCTTCATATTGATTAAATTAATATTTATTCTTGTTTGTTAATTGTAGACTTGGAAATGGATTTTTTAGTAAGCTGTTATTGTAAGGGTATTTTCTGATAGAAAGTTTAATTCGAATTTATAGTTTATTTTTTAAATGCAATGTGACTAATGATTTTATTTGTTTGGTGATACTATTGAAAGTAGAATTGTCACACTTTCTTTATTATTATATGCCAATTTATTATCATGAATTAAAGGATATATAGCATTATTTCGAGACCTTTAGTTTACTTGTTTCTACGTTATAAATAAATGTAACTTTCTA
>JABUQX010116102.1:0-28091 GCA_015478945.1 Trachelipus rathkii | reverse complement strand
AATGCGAGTTTGGTAAGGGCGAGAAGAAAGTGCATAATAGAAGTAAATGGTTTTGTGAGTGTGTATGGTTGTGGCCACCTGGGCCAAGGTGATGAACCCCACATTTTCGAGATGCCATAGTGAGGGTCTTCGCGGTTCCGTAAAGCTTCTTTAGGTGGATATTCTGACTGCGGCCGAGTTCTCCTAACTAATAGAATATAAGGAGAGGTGTAAGGCTGGGCTCTTTTCGACTTTTTATATTTTTCTTACTACTTTTGTTGTCGGTGCGTGTTACGCACCTTACCCCCAGTCTTTTGAAAAAAAAGGTAGGCTGATTGATTATATATACATTATTATATGAATTCGTAAAATTCGTATATCATCATATTCTATTATATCGATCGATATTAAAAGTCTTCTTAATAAGAGATTCCCCATTTATATTCATGCATATATTATATATATATATATATATATATATAGATGACATACTTTATATTCATAAATGGAAATTATTTAGAATACAATATCATAAGAAATAGATAATATCCAACCTACGTTGGAAAATTGATAAAGAGCAAAATAAAAATTTGGCAAGCTAGATTAAAAATGCCAAATGAGTACTTGCATATACCGAAGCACTAATAGTACCCTAAGTACAAATATGTGCTTCAAGTACTCAGAGTTACAATTACACTGGTTTAGTAGCTGAAATTAGACGTTTACCAGTACAAGTACTCCAAAAATTGTACTGTGGTGGTTTAAGTACAAGTACATCAGTCACAATACTGTACTTGAAACCCAACCTCCGCTGAGTTAACTAGTATATATACTATATATTAGTATGTATACTATTATAGTATACTGATTATATATATATATACTATGTATATGCGATATTATATTATAATATGATATATATATATATATACTAATATTATATAAATATATATATACTATATTATAATATTAATTATACTACCTTATTATATATTATATATAGCTCTCCCCCGCTGGCTCGAGCTCCCTAAAAAAAATAGCAATTTTTTGATATTTTTATGCAATATTTTTAACATCTAAAAATATAATGAACGAGAGATAGGACAGACAGGCTGGACACCTGTGGCGTGATAATGCCAGAGGGAATTCGCGTGCTTTATATAACTGTTTCTGGGAAATCGTATGTGGTTATGTCGTGTCTGTTATTACAACTTTTATGGGTTTTAGGAGTGGCCTCAGTTTGTATGCTGGATGCGGATGCTCTATAATATTCTCACTGAATTGTTGGAATTAAGAATAGTATAATATATATAGAGTATCTTATATATATATATATAATATCGAGTATTACTCTCATTAAATGATTACTATTCATACTGCTTTATATTATATAAATAATAGTACTTAGGCTCGTAATGGTGTTTAGTATTCGCTAATAGTACACTGTATATATATCAGTGAGGTGAGTGATAGGTGAGAGTGTGAGTGAGTGAGATATACTTTATAAGACTATATGGTTACTTATCGTCACTACCGAACTATGAAATAATCTACTAAAAACAATTTCACTCTATATACTAAAAATAACTATACTATATATTTATAGTGACTGAGTTATATTAGCGTGGCCAATACGAAATTAGTTATATTACTATGATATCTATCTATCTTTTATATAATAATATACGTAGTAGTATGCTTCTAGTATGTATAGTTATTATTACATATACAGATCCAAATAACTCGCTCGCTATATGATATAATACGTATTATATTCTTATATGATATTATATTATCACTATATATTTCTATTACACTAAATAATATATTATATTATATAACATTATTATTATTACATAATTATATTATTATATTTATACAGACAAAATGATGTTATTTATGTATTGATCCTCTTACTACTATCCTCTCCATGAGTAGTGAGGTCACTCAATAATTATACTATAGTAATATATTTACTATAGTTATCTTGGTTATCTATAACTATAATACCTATTTATATATAATATAGTAATACCTCACCTCCTTAATACCTCATATCTATTATCTGTAATATATACTAAGTATATATATATATATTAGTTCATGGTAGCTTAATAAATAGTGATAATATAATATATACTAACTTATCTAGCTATAGTTTTAGTATATTAAATATATTTATATATATAATATATATATAATTATATAGATATATAATATGTATAGTATAGTATATATATATATATTAGCCGTTTATTAATTAGTTATTAAATATATATTAGATTATATATATATATAAATCCATATATATACCTATTCAGGTACACCATATATTATGGCTGTACCCTGGACATGACATGTGATATTTAATGTATATTATATTATATATATATATTATAAATATATCTTGATAATATATATATAGATTATATATATACTTATATATAGAATATATTATATATTAATAGTGTTATATATATTGTTATATATACATAATATATACTAGAATAATTAAAATAAAAATAGCATTAAAATAATGGTTTTTTATTTTTTTATATATATATATATATATACTATTTATATATATATAAAATATACTATATATCTATAATAGTATTTTATGATCGAAATTAGCTCTTATATTACCTATATATACGATATATATTAATATATTTATGATACCTATATATATATATATATACTAAGTACTTATAGTATATTATATAATAAATATACGTATTATATATATATATACTATATATTGGTATATATACCTAGTAATATATATATATATATATACATATATAATAACCTATATATATATTTATATTTTATTTATCTATAATATATATATAACTTATATAGTCATGTTTAGTGAGTGCGTATATATATATATATTATATATATATATACCGATATACCTAAGATCTATATACACCTATATGTATATATATATTATAGATCACTATTAGCTTACAATATATAAATGTATATATATACTATTTAGATATTTTTTATAATTTAATTTTTTTTCTGTGTAAAGTTTTCGCAAAAACACCACACACCCAGAAATTTTTTTTCCCTCTTTTTTTTTCCCCCCAGTTTTTTTTTTTCCAAGTGGAGTCCACTGTTTTTTGTCTAACCCAGAAGGGGTGGGCTCCCTGTCAGTGGGCCGAACCCTCCGCCTTTCCATCTTGTTCTAACCTGTCCAGTCATCGATCAAACCATCCGCCATCAGCTTATCCAACCATTGCAGCCATCGTGCGTGTCTCCTCTCAATGAATGCCTCTACTGTGGTGCTCTCCACTCTCTTCGCGGTGCTTCCCTCGCGTCTCACTTCCTCCGGGTCTGACACCTTCACATCCTGCTGGAAACTTTCTCTCCCTACATCCTCTCCACGGTGTCCCTCACCATCTCAGTTTCTGGCTTGCGTCAACTTTATCATCATGGGTTCACAACCACGCTCTCACTCACTGTCTGTTCCTCATCTGTCTCTTCTTGTCCTTCCAATCAATTCCTCACGCCACATTTCATCTCCTCTGGTCTTGAGCTCTTACTCTCCTCTCTGTCCCTGTCATGCTCTATGTCTCCGCCCTACATACAGTATTCTGGCGTACAACACTCCTCGTATATTGGCTCTGCTTCACAACTTTTATTCTATATTTATCTTTCAAGATGTGGGTATTCTGCTCTTACAGTCCTGCCATACTGCTCAATCCTACTCGAAATTTCCTTTGCACACCCCTTCTCTTCCAAGGGCTTCCTAGATATTTATATATCTATCTACATTTTCAATCACCACCCCATCTACCTCCACTGACAACTCTCTGCTTCCTCCTCCCTGCTTACTAACATTTTTTCTGTTTACTCCACATTCATATTCATCCTCTTCTGCTCAACTTTTCTCGAAACACCTAGCACTCATTTGTTCTCAAACTCTTACCATCTTCCACTCCAACACGCCAAATTTTGTGCATATACCATGATGTCTCGTCCAACCTTCTAACAGTCTCTTTTTACACCTCTTATGACTGGCTCAAAGACGCTATTTAAAACAGTTATCGGCGACAGCCACACTTTTACTCCTGTCTTACGTCAGTTTTTTACCTCGAACCATTCTCCTCGTTTTATATTCCCTTTCTACACTTACTTAATGCTATTCACGTATGTACTCTTAACTGCCCCTTTATCAGTCTGCCTCCGCTTTCATAATCCTCTCTAGAACTTCCGACAGCTTCTCTCTGCGGTACAGAATCCAAATGCTTTCTTCTAGTCTATGAAGGCGATATAGCCTTCTTAATGTATTCCCATGTCTTTTACTCTAGTTTCATTGCTAAATGGAAACATGTAAATCTGTAGAGTACTCTCTTCCACCGTCTGTACCCGATACCCTGCTCTTCAACCACAATCTTGGCTCTATTCTTGATCTTTAATTTTCTTTCTAATATTCTTTTCATATAACTTCGCCATGTGATCCATAGTGAGATTCATCTATAATTTTACAATTCCTGCGCTTCCTTCCTTATCCTTCTATTAATATGGAACTATTATTGACCATTTCCAACCTCCCCCCTCGCACTCTTACTCTCACGCAACACCTGGTTCAGAAATCTCGAGTTATCAAGGCTTTCAGCCCTCGTCCTGCCCGTCCAAATCAGGCAACTCAATAATTTATCACCATTCCTCCACCATGAGATATTTCGCCTCTTCATCTTTCCGTCCAACGCCTCCTCTAAATTCCTCCTCGTTATTTACCTCTTTACTCTTCTCCCTGCCACCGTTTCTCTCCTCCATCCTCCTCCTCTTAACTCCCCTCCTCTTTTCGACTGCACTTCTACATTCAACAACTCATCAAAGTATTCTATCCCACTTTTTTGTTTTTTTTCCTCCGGGCATACCAATGTTTCTTAATTTTTGTCTTTGATATTACATACTCTACTCTTCTCTCCTTCTATCCAACTCATCAATACCTAACATAATCTTCTTGATTTCCTTCATATCATACATCAGTTCCTTTGCTAGCTTCTCAGCCACTCTCGTCCTTTTGCCCTCGCTCTTCACCTCTACTCGCGCTTATTTCTTCCCTTCCACGTATTCACGGCTATATTACTATAACTATTATATAGATAATATATATATATATATATAATATATATATTATATATAAGTATATATATATATATCCATATATATATATAATATAATATATATATATAAAAATATAGTATATAATTTTATTATCTATATATATATATACTTATGATTATATATATATATTACATATATATACTACTATATAATATCACCTATTACGCTTATATATTATATATAAGTTACTCATATATCCCCTGTATATATAGTATTAATTATAGGTATATATATATATGTATATATGTTATATATTATTTAATATATAATCATTATATATAATAATATATATATATATAGAATATAATATATATATATTATATATAATTATATAGTATACTATATATAAAGATTTTTAAAATTATATAGTACTTAATCATACTAATGATAATAATAGTGATAATGACATTAATAAGTCTATATATATATATATATAATTAAAACATATATATAGATATATATAGTATATATAATATATTATATATATATAATATATATATATATATAAGTATATTATATTTGTTTATATATATATATACTTATAAACATACTTATAATGTTTAATATATTATGTAATTAAAATAAGAGTAGTGCATACTGATATATATTTGATATTATGAGGTTTATTGTATTATTGATTGTCATTTATATATAGTATTTCTACCTATTATATATTAAATCAATTTCTACTTATATATCATCGAGTGGCGTTTCTCTCCATTGATTGTGCCAAAAGCATGCAATGGAATGCGTACGTACATAGTAAAAAAGAAATTAATTACTGATCATGATATACTTGAGGTATGAAAATAATATGCAGGACCAATATTAACATAATTTATAAAATTAATTTTTATTATAGTAAATTTTATACTGGGTTGTCTTGTGATTATAATCGATCGTGGTCACTTGCTCCGTAAAAATAAAATGTAATAGTCGTAGTTCTAGCATAGATGATGTAGTAAGTCTTATTTCTATTCAGTATATATGGTTAATAAGCTAGTGCGTATAGCAAATGTAGTTATGGATATCATTTGGTCTCTAATCTCGATTAGGGATAGAACTATTTTATTCAATGAACTAGCCTTTATCGCACGTACTAAATACGGTTCTATATATTGTAAGCTTACTATTTTTTTTATCAATTTATCCTTTAAGACTCAGATGTTATTTTCTGTCTTTTTTAGCTAAGGGTAGTTAAAATTAATTATTTTAGATCTTAAAATCAGTAGAATTAAGTTTAATTATTCTATGTGGGCTTTTTTTTCACAGTATAATCGCCCTTTATCTTTGTCACTACGCATTTCAAAGTTTCTATAGTATATATACTGGTATATCTATATATATATAATATTAATGTATAATATATTATATATTCATTCATTATATATATATATATATCATATATATAGTATATTAATTATATTATTCATAATATTTAGCATATTATATATATATTTATTTAATTATTATAGGTTTATTTTTATTGTTACTTCTTTTCATAAATTACTGTGTATATTTTTTTTTATAGTTGTAAATGGAAATTTTTTGTGTCTGATTTGCAAAGATTCGTGAAAGAGTTTAAAGGAGATAACTTATAGAATATATATCTTCTAAGTTCTGGTTATATTCTTATCAGATAATCCAAAACAATCTGATGGAGAATACAGAAATTTAACGCATAGAGGCTTGCTTGCCAGCTTATGAAGTTTCAGTATTAATTTTCTTGTACGGAGTATCATTTTTCTCTTATATTCTCTCGATTTACTGGATACCTCTTTTTTAATCTTTTACAAGAACCGATAAAATCTATATGGTTTATTTTACATGCCTCGATATTATTCGACTAGACACTATTACAAGATGAATTGATACATAACTTAAGAAACATGAAATTTGAGGAGACTTTTAGATATAGGATAATAAGAGAAATGTGCGTTCACTTTTTATATAAGGAAAAAGCTGAGTTTATCACCTGAAACGTTTGATAGACAGTTATTAATAAATCAAACATTATAACATTATTGTTCAAATGAAAAGAACGTTTTATGTCTTTAATAATTTTTTGTGGAATTGTTACTAATCTCTTGAATAGTGCGAAAAAAGTAATTAAGATTCATACAATATTAGGTTTTCCTCGAAAGTGCTTTTCAATCCTTAAAAATAAATTCCCGTTCTTACTTTGACTTTCCACGTTGCGATCTAAGTTGTGTATATTGATCATACTCAAACAATATAATTTTTGCTAAATGAGATAATGTGGATATAGATAATTCCTAAGTATTATTAGCAGATTAAGATTTTCAGAATGCCTTTAAGGGGAACTTCCTTTATAGACTGAAATTTTAAACTGTAAACTATACTCATATAGAATAATCAAGAGACCTAAATTGTGTAAAAAAAGATTCTACAACGGGAATGCAAATAAATTAAAACATATTTGGAGAAAATGCATTATCATTAAAATATGGAGAGCTAAAATATTTTTACAGTACACTATTTTCCTTATTATCTCAATGTTTTAGAAATATTTAATTTGATACTTTAAGTCTACCAGTTTCGTATATTACTCCTAATTGAATGTGTCAGATTAAATAATATCTGCCTGAAGAATTCTCTTTAAGAGAATGTAGCCTGCGTGTTCAAGTAATACTCTTCGCGTAATATTTAATGGGTAGTTAAGTTTAATGTATTTTTACAGATTATTTTATATCTTTATATATTATTTATTATATATGATATATATATAATTAATATGATATATATACATAAGGTATATATATATACTTATATATATAATAATACAGAGGTGTGGCATCTTATCCGTTACTCCGTTAACTCCGTTCTAACGCGAATTAGTTTTTTTCAGTAACGGAGTAACACGTTAACTCGTTACTTGTTTTCTTTTTTGCATGTAATCGCTCCGAATTAATTCCGTTATTTGTTTTTCTTCCGTTTACGTTTTTTATGTCCGTTACATTGTTTCGACATTTCTTGTGAATTGCTGATTGCCATTGACCACTCCGAATCAAACTAAAAAATCTTTTATTAAGTATATATATAATATTAATATATTATATAAGTTATATTGACATTATATATTATATATATATAAATTATATATATATATATATAGTATATATATATATTAGATATTTTATATATTATGATATTATATATTTTTATCAGAGATAAACACCACCGCCACGGGCAGACGGCTCCTGAATCAAGGAGGGTCTACTCAATTAACGTCCGAGCAGACGGAGCCAAGCCCTAAGGAGAGAATAGCTCATCATATCTCCCCACTCAACCGTTGCGAATCCTGGACCTCTCTCGCTCTTGTTATTGCGTGCAGTGCTCTACCACCTGATGCTACGGGGCTTTATAGAATAATTACTCACACTCACTACATAAAAATATAAAAAGTAAAATATATCTATATTATTATACTATTATACTATTATATCATATATTATTATATATACTTATTTATTATACTTATTATATATTATTATATATTACTATACTGGTATATACTTTAATATTCTATGTATGCCTATCCTATACAGGATATTATAAGCGTATATTATTATTATATGTATTATACCTATATATCTATATCATTATATATATTTTTTTGTTTAGTTATGTTATCTAGTAGTATATATTATAGTGTAGATGATATATTATAAGTATTACTTAGTCTCTGATAGTATGATGCATTCTGACGTCAGTTTATATTATATTTTATTATAGTATTATTATATTATATATATATATCATATATATATATATATTAATATATACGTTCCTTTACATAATATTTACATATTAGTTAATAATATTATTAGATATTACACTATGAGTATATATTATATGTAGCCTCACATTTTATATTTACATTAGTTATACACTATTGAATACATTACATAATAGATACACACACTCTGTATGTACCCACGAATAGTACAGATCTATGAAAATCTACAACTATTAAACTTCATATTTTATCACTCTAGCTACTTTATTATTCTATATTGATACTTTGTATATTCAATAATTTAATAATATTTCATCGCTCATAAACATCTATGATACTATTATCGTAATACATTCTATATACATTAATTATACAACTCAGCTTAATAATCATGAATTAATACACTTGATTCATCTACCTCTACCACTGTTTTGAAGCCACTAGTTTTCATCAATTATGTACATAGAACGAGCTTGATGTGTAAAAACACCCAGACCGAGTCATTGGCTGCTCAGGACTTGTAAAAGCAGCAGATATTGTGAATACGTGTAATCTTACAGCTGTGCCAAGAGAAAGTACGAAAACAATAGTACTTGGTAGTGTATATGTTCGATGTACAAGCGCTTTATAAATATTATTATTTATATAAATGTTATGTATATATATAAATTATATATATAATACTATATTATAGTATATTATTAATATATTATATGATATTATATATATATTAATATGATATATAATATATGTATATATATATATTATATATATAGATACTATTATGTTATACATATATATATTATAAGTTATTATATATATTATACTATATATATATATATTTATGATTAGTTATAGTTAAATTATTCAGATTATTATATATATTATATTGATTATATATTATATATATTATACTATATATATATATGATATATATATATAATTATATTATATTATACTTATAAACTATAATAAGCATTTTACATTAGAATAATTGAAAGTAGGATTGTGCTTCGTAACTGATGATGATGAAGTGTACGTAGAGGTGCTGTGGAACACTTCTCTAAATCTGTCATAATCATTGGCATTAATCGAAGTAGTGTGATTAGTGGAATGTTATGTGGTTTGATGGTTGCAAGGAATATGGTTATTTTGTTGTCATTCGACGTCTAATAGTTTAAATGAGGATGGTAATGTGTTGAGCGAGATAAGTGTTGGAAGAATGGTTTAAATTCTGCATGGTATATGTATGAAGGATCAGTGAAAATGCATCAAAGAATTACGAGGCGAGATAGTGAATTGATTGGATTTGGAAGTTGAGAAACAAAGCGTTATGAAGCATAAGTTCCGAGGATTGGAGGAGAGCAGTAATAGTACCCTTATATAAGGGTAAATGAGATAAGGTAACAGTAGGAATTATAGGGAAATTAGTTTATTAAGTGTGATAGGGAAGATATGTACTTATATTTGGTCGAAAGAATGCGTCGAGTGGCTGAAGACTGATTGGCGAAGAACAAGGTGATTTAGAAAGGTGGTAGAGCATGTGTGGATCAAATTTTACATTGAAAAAAATGATGAGGAAATGAGAAAGAGTAGAAGAATAAATGTATTTAGGTTTTTGTATTTGCAACCAGGCGTATGAACAGGCGTATGAAATGATGAATACGGAAGCTCTATGGCAGTGTTATTGATAAATGGTGTTGGTGATAAGCTTCTGAATGTAATAAAAAGTATATATGACGATAGTAAAATGTGTGTTAGAATATATAGAGCTGGAAGTGATTGTTTTAATATTATTAATAGCGGAGTGAGGCGCAGGGATCTGCTATGTCTTCTTGGTTATTCAATTTGTATTATGGATGGGGTTATTGAAAGAATTAAGGTGGGATGGCAGGGGCCTCGGTTTCTGGTGGGGCTATTGTTTATTCGATGGTGCTTAGAATCATGGGTTTGGAGTTTGTTTGCATAGAATTTTCCGACTCGACTCGTACCGACTCCACCCTCTTCAAAATTACCGACTGCCCGACTCCGACTCCGACTCTCTTTCTAAAATTACCGAGCTCCCGACTCCGCGACTCCGACTTAGACTCCAACATCTCGTAGATATGATGGAGTATGAAAGAGTAGTGAGATGCCCGTTACCTATATATGGCGGCATGACTTTGTAGTTTGTGGGCGTAATGCTGAGAGAGTTTTGAGATGATTGGGTAGAGAGAGTTGGTGCCTAATGGGTTGTGTAAAAAGAAGATGGTTTGAAGGCTAAGCGTAGATAAGAGTAAGGTTATGGCTTGCAAAGCTGAGGACAGTCCTCGATTGAAGTTATGTTAGAGTTGTGAGCAGCTGGGAAGGGTGTCTGTTTTAAATATTTAGGGTATATATTAGATGAAAAGGGAACAGGAACGGAGTGATGCAGATTGTAGGTAGGAAAGTTGTGAAGATGCAGGAATGTGCTGGTGCAATTTAATATCGTTGTGTCATGGAAAGGGACTAATTCCTGATTGCGCTAGGTTCTCATGAGGGTATGCTTTTCAATAATGAATGATAATGTTGAAAAATTTAATTCACTCTTAAAAAATAAATTGCTTAAGATACCATAATTAATGTTATTATTAAAAGCTAAAAGTAACGGAGCAGTAACGGCACTTCGTTTACTTTTCCTTCAAAGAAACGTAATAACGATCGATTACGCAACTACTTTTTCCGAGCAACGGAGTAACGATAACGGAACCGATTTTATCACAGGTATTGCCCACCTCTGTATATATATATATATATATGAAATATTTATAATTATTATTATATATATAATATATATATATACTATATATATATAATATATAGTTATATAGTTTATATATATGTTATTATGTATGATATATATATAGATATATTTATTTATATTATTAGGCCTATTATATTGTAAAGGTAAAACATTTGTCTTAGCTTTTTAGTTTCCAGGCATTGCATGCGTCGTCGAAACTTAAGCATGGAATCGCCACTGATTATATAATATATTATAGTATATATATATATATATAATATAGATATATATATATATTATGTATGATATATTATATAATATAATTATAGTCTAGTATTATTATTATATTATATAATTAATATATATTTATTAATATAGTATAACTTCGTATTTATAGTTATTATGATATATATAACTTATATATTAATACATACAGAAATCGAAATTCTCAAATATACAATTAATATCCATAAATCTCCTCATGATAAAGATTGACAATATAATCTATTTATTTCATATTGCATTTAATCAAAATGTAGAAACTATCTGTAACATCCTCATTTTTCAAGAAGGATGTGGCTGATGCGCGATGCGGATCGCTCGAATTTACGCCGTTATTGATGGACGATGCGGATGCTTGATGTTCCAATTAGATGCGCGTGATGTCTCTGCAAATGGCGGATGCTGGATGTACTATGGGTCCTATAACACCTAAGGCTATTAATTTATTATATATATATAATTTAATTAGCTTCCCATACTTTTGATAGTTATGATGTAGTTTATTTATGGATATTTATATAATTATAAAATATTATAATGTTATATTATATATATATATATATATATATTACTATCTATATATATATATATATATATATATATAGTATATATATAGTAATATATTATATTATATTAGTATATATATATATATATATTATAGAAATACTTTGTCTTTTCTTGTAATGTTTATGTATATTATGTATCGTTATTATATAATTATCATTTATTTTTGTATTCAATGGATGGGTATGTTCTCTTCTGTATTATTATAATTTATATCGTAATACATGTATTGTTCTCCTGTATTTTATTATTTAAATGATTATTGAATCGTTATGTACTATAAGTTATTATTCTTATATTTATATTGGAGTATATGATCTGTCTAAGATGTAAGTGACACAAATTAAGGAGTACTTCGAGTACTCAGTCGCGACCATATGAATGATCTTCTTTCTTCGCTAGTTGTCTGGGCGACAGCGCTAGCGAGCTCCGTCGGCAGCTCTGTAGTAGCCCGTAATGTATCTCTAAAAAAGCTATTAATTTGACCTACAGTAAAACAGTAATACGATTGCTGGAATGGCTGGTCCAATATTTGTCTCTTGGAATTGTAAATAAAAAGAAATAACAATGAAAATAAAAAAATTATATCTCAAAATATACAACAATAGCTACACGAAAAGGAATACATTTGAATCCTGGTAAAAAATATTTATATTAAAGAAATGTAAAAAAAAAAAAAAAAAAAGAATATTGTTAATAATTATAGTAATATGATTAGTGAGCAGGTTATTTAGAGACCTTTTATTGGTTCTCGTTAAAATAATATTCTCTTTTCTATTACATTTTGCTTATACGGCACACGTTAGGGGCTCCCGAGCCGAACCGGATGCGAACATTAGGGGGGACGTTTCCATACCTCGTAGGGGAGTGGGCGTGAGCGAAAGCCCGCGACACCCAAATACCAAGAGCGGGGTTCCGGAGACTCTCACCGTATATTTATTAATAAGGATTTACTTAATTTGTAAAATGTGTAGGTTTTAGTTTTTTTTTAATATTTGTATAGAAGGAGTTTCGTGTTTATTATATGTTAAAAATGAAGTTTGTTTTTCAATCCTCCTCTTTCCATTTGGCAAGAATTCCTGGGAGTTTATAGGTTAGTCAACTGATTAGTTTGCCCGCGATAATATATTATAATATAATATATGATATATTATTATATATATTATATATATATATTATAATATTATATACATATAATATAATATATATATTAATATATATATTTATTATTATAGTAAGTTTATACAGTAATATATTATATTATAAATCATATTGATATATATATATTATATATTATATGTAATTATTATGTTTTATATTATTTATTTATATTTATAATTTTATACTTTATATGTGTATATTTTATATTTATATATTTTATATATCAAATATATTATATTTATTATAATATATATCTACTAACTATATATATTATATTATTATAGTATATTACTATATATAATATTAGGTAATTTTATTATTATATTTTATTATATTTATTACTATATATAAACAATATATATATATTATTATATATATATACTAATATTATATATATATATATATGTATATATTACTTATTATATAGTATTATCATTACTTACTATATATATATATAAGTCATTATATACATTATACTTTATTGTATTTGATATATATATATATATATATTATATATGTAGTATATATTAAAGTGAGCCAAAAATGTTAACGAAAATGGACGTGAATCGTGAAATTTGATGAGTGGATAGAAGAATTTATTGAATAGAGTTCTTGTTTAATAATAAAGAGTCATACGTATAAATACATAATATATATATTATATATATATTATTAATAGTATTTTCAGATGTGTTATGGCTCTGTGATTTCAGCGTACTTAATGATTTGTCATTTATAATTATATATATATATATATATTATGATGTATTTTTTGAAATATTTGACATCCGCGGATGCGGTGTGAGATTTTTAACATCCGCGGATGCGGATGTGAATGCGGATGTCCGATTTTTTACATCCGCGGATGCGGATGCGGATGCGGATGTCAACACAAAATGATATATATATATATATCTATATATATATATATATATATATATATATATATATATATATATATATATATAAAGAATATATATATATATATATATATATATATATATATATATATATATATATATATATATATATATATATATATATATATATATATATATATATATATATATATATATATATATAAGTTTTGCCCTTCAATGAAGTTGAAAGTTTCCAGGATGCGGGACGAGACCCAACTCGCTTTGCATCCCACCATCCACTTTCCCCAACCTCCACCCATCAGAAAGTGGCTTGCAAAAATTATGCTCTTAACTTTGAAGTCATAATTTCTAATACTCAAAATTTATATGAGGTAAATTATGCTTCAAAAATAAAAGTTTTTCGGCCTTCTCGCCCAGAAGTCGCATACGCTTCTCATCGTGAATGAGACCAGCTGAACTAAATAATTGTTCACTTGCAACACTGCTCGGAGGGCAACTAAGATAAATACGAGCAATTTTCACTAAAGTTAGATATTCTTTTCCTTTTTCTTTCCACCACTTCATACTGTTTTCCTTCTCGCTTAACCTCTTTTATTTATGATATTTTTCTATTTCTGTCACTGATCCATTGTCAGTCACATCTTCATCATCACTACTGGAGGCAAGAATTATGCTAATTGTCTCCCTTAATGATTTGCTTGCACTACTTGGTGCTGGTGATCCTGCCATTTTTTTTCGCTTTATTTGTGGCTCCTCGATGCCACCTTTATTCTCATAAGTAAACTTTTCGCAAAGTTTAGCAAGGATAATATATATATATATATATATAAAAGTATATATATATATATATATATATATATATATATATATATATATATATATATATATATATATATATATATATATATATATATATATATATATATATATATATATATAGTAGATAAATATATCCAACACTCCTCATGACAAAAAGTGCGAATGCGGGTGCGGATGTCGTTGAAGTGTGGAATGGCGGACGCGGATGCGGATGTCAATTTTAATACGGATGTCATGCGGATGCGGATATCACATACATCTCCTTAATATATATATATATATATATATATATATATATATATATATATATATATATATATATATATATATATATATATATATATATATATATATATATATATATATATATATATATTTTATGAATTTTATATAGAATATATAAAAGGTTTATTATATATATATTTTTCTAGACTAACCCTTAAAGACGTTTATATATATATATATATATATATATATATATATATATATAGTATATATATATATATATATATATATATATATTTATATATATATATATATATATATATATATATATATATGAAATCATATAAAAATGTAGTAGCATTTACTATAGTGTCAAATCTTCCAACTTATTCCTTTTTTAAAAATGATTTTAGCTCGATTTATCTGTTTATATATATTTTAATCGAATTATTAGAGCCAAGGCTATGATGAGTTTTGTTAAATATGGTTAGATTAAGGACTTTGCCAAGTTATTAATCTAACCATAATAATTAACAAAACTCATCATAACTTTGCCTCCCTAACCTTCTAGCTTTCGGCGAAAATGTATGAATCGTATGGGTACATGGAATGTCAGAGGAATAAATGTTGAGAAGAAGAGGAGAGAGGTAATTCAACTTGTATATGGATTGGGCTATGAAAGAACTAAGAGGTGGGGGATAGGCCAATTGTTAGATGCATGGAGAATAAAAAGAGTGGAGGGTGCCCAACCTATTATATTCGGATGATTTGGTTTTGTGTGGAGAATCTGAAAAGAGCCATCATTCAGATGCGATGTTAAGTTTACTTAACATCGCATCTGAATGAGGACCGTGATTTAGGTCAAAAGCTAATGCTTCTATTTTTATTATAAATTTATTGTTTATTGTTAAGAAAATATTTTCATTCAATTTTACAATTCCGTAGATAGGTGTAGTAATCCGCATTCTTTTCATATATTATTGTATATATGTATATTATTATTATATATATATATATATATATATATATATATATATATATATATATATATATATATATATATATATATATATATATATATATATATATATATATATATATAGCTACTTTTTTAAAAACTCTTTGAATATCAGGCCAAATTTCGTATACAGCATAGGTCTGTTTTTTTAAATTATTTTTTATTTATGTTGGTCAAAATAAACTGTATCTTGCAAACAGAATAATGCCAACTGCTAAATCTAGCAGGAAAAAGTAAAAAAAAATGCTAAATTCATAATGTTTTGGACTTTTTTCTGCTAGATTAGCATTTTTTTAAAAATTTTATTTACTGAAAATAATTTAAAATTCAATTGAGACAAACTAAACAAAATTGAATTAAACTCATTTTTATTAAGGACACCAGTGGGAAATTTTAAAGGTAAAGGTCTACATAATTACTAACATCGGAATATTATTATCTACATCATTTCCTACAAAAAAAAAAAATATTAAAATACACCTTAAATAATTGTATCGACCAATTAATTATGATATATTATATATATATATATATATATATATATATATATATATATATATATATATATATATATATATATATATATATATATATATATATATATATATATATATATATATATATAAGGACGGCATCTTGCATGCCCTTAAATTTACGTACTATTACCCCTTTGAGTAAAATATACACAAGTTTACAGTTGATTTCTCAGCAATTGTTACAATTTGCTCGTACGAATTTGAAGCGTAAATAATAACATTATGGCCAATTGGCCTCTGATCATCAGTTTAAGCCCTTTTAATCCTTATTATCCTTTTCATTAAGATCAATATTTGAATGCATGCTATTTCCCTGGTGATTTCATCTCATTACTTCTCCTCAATATTATGCATCGTTTACGTTCTAATTAAGATCACATTAAGGAGTCCCGGAGTATTAAGTATTAACGAAAGGCTCTAGAGAATCACTCAAGGTAATTTGGGGAGTTTTTTCTTCTTTTTTTTTAGAATAAAGTAATTTTAAGTTTTTTCTATTGGCTTTGCGCAGTGTTAGGCGTATGGCAGGTTAGTTTAGGAGTGGTTTTTAATACTGTAAGACTTTAAAGTTATTTAAAATTAAATTTGGTTATTTTATTTATTTATTAATTTTTTAAAGCTTGTTAAAACTATCCTAATTGACCAAGATAGAGAAACTAAATTGTATATTGCAACGATTTTATTATTTTTCTTCATATATATATATATATATATATATATATATATATATATATATATATATATATATATATATATATATATATATATATATATATATATATATATATATATATTCTTATTATAATAAATTATAAATTATTATTTACCTTAATTGTTTAAAAGCATATGTATTTTATCCTTTAACATCTCTATTTTGTTTAAATACCATACTAATATATATATGATATAGGGTATATATATATATATATATATATATATTTATATATATATATATATATATATATATATATATATATATATATATATGTGTGTGTGTGTGTGTGTGTGTGTAGGTGTGTGTCTATGTGCGTGTGTGTAGGTGTGTGTAAAGAGAGAAAGTAATAGAAAAGACAAACTCAACATTTTAAAGTTGAAAATTATTTTTATTTTATTTTTAAATTAATGTGAAGAGAAAGTATGAGCAATATTTTAAAACTTTATTCAAAATGAACAAACTCAAAAAAAAATAAAAAAATTTAATGTATTAAGTAATATGAAGGGATAAAAATAATTTAAAAATATAGTGTTTGCAGAGAGCTTTTATGAAGCTGTAATTTAATTATTATAATTTTTTTTATTTATAATGTATTTTTTATTTTTAGTTTTATTTTGCTAATTAATGAAAATAAGATTATAAACAATGTCTTGGTAAATTGACATTCTGTTTTGTCTCTTATTTTATTTTCTTGTAGCATTGTGGAATTCCGTTTTCTTTTATTTTATTTTATTTTATTTTATTTTATTTTATTTTTTAGTCAGAACATTATTAAAAAATTTTTTAGCATAATTTTATCAAGTGCGCAGCAAGGCAGCATAAATTTTTCTTTTAATTTCAAACAATCGTTTTGAAGAAAACACTGAAAATATACCTAAGCCTTTTAAAACTTTCAAAACGACAATAATAATAATAATAATAATAATAATAATAATAATAATAATAATAATAATAATAATAATAATAATAATAATAATAATAATAATAATAATAATTTTAAATAATAATAATAATAATAATAATAATAATAATAATAATTTTAAATAATAATAATAATAATTTTAAATAATAATAATAATAATAATTTTAAATAATAATAATATTTAAATAATAATAATTTTGAGACACACTTGTTATGATAATAATATAATAATAATAAAAATAATAATAATAATAATAATAATAATAATAATAATAATAATAATAATAATAATAATAATAATAATTTTAACAATAAATAATAATAATAGTAATTATAATAATAATAATAATAATAATAATATTTTACGCGCAATAATAAAATTAATAAGAATAATAATACCAGACACACACAATAATAATAATAATAATAATAATAATAATAATAATAATAATAATAATAATAATAAAGGACAATAATAATAATAATAATAATAATAATAATAATAATAATAATAATAATAATAATAATTTTAATAATAATAATAATAATGATAATAATAATAATAATAATAATAATACAATTAATAATTTTAACTACAACAAATAATAATAATAATAATAATAATAATAATAATAATAATAATAATAATAATAATAATAATAATAATAATAATAATAATAATAATTATAATAATAATAATAATTTTAACAACAACTAATAATAATAATAATAATAATAATAATAATAATAATAATAATAATAATAATAATAATAATAATAATAATAATAATAAATATGAATATTCTGTATAATTAATTCAATAAAATTTAAAATCCAAAAATAATAATTTTAAATAATAATAATTTTAAATAATAATAATAATTTTAAATAATAATAATAATAATAATAATACACACACACACACACACATTAATAATAATAATAATAATAATAATAATAATAATAATAATTAATAATAATAATAGATAATAATAATAATAATAATAATAATAATAATTATTTTAAAACCCAAAAATATAACTCTATAAATAAAATTGAAATACAAAACAACGGAAACCTGATCTGTCCTCTCTGCTTGCGTAAAAAAAAAAGAAGCTATCTCCCTCAATTACCTTGAACAAGAAAAACATGGGGGGTCTAGTGCCCCCCATCCCAAATGAAATTAGAAGAGTGTACAATATTTCCAATATTGAACAACGGTTTCATTAATGCAATTAGCAGAATCCTACACCAATAGAAAGGGGACCTAACTCTTAGAAATTAACGTAACAGCGTTTGGATATTGATTTTTTTATATATACAATATATATATATATAGTATATATATATATATATATATATATATATATATATATATATATATATATAGAGGGTTAAGGTTGTTTGTTCATTTAAATATATAAATATTTATTTTATTTTTATATATATATATATATATATATATATATATATATATATATATATATATATATATATGGACGGCGTATTGCATGCCCTTAAATTTACGTACTATTACCCCTTTGAGTAAAATATACACAAGTTTACAGTTGATTTCTCAGCAATTGTTACAATTTGCTCGTACGAATTTGAAGCGTAAATAATAACATTATGGCCAATTGGCCTCTGATCATCGGTTTAAGCCCTTTTAATCCTTATTATCCATTTCATTAAGATCAATATTTGAATGCATGCTATTTCCCTGGTGATTTCATCTCATTACTTCTCCTCAATATTATGCATCGTTTACCTTCTAATTAAGATCACATTAAGGAGTCCCGGAGTATTAAGTATTAACGAAAGGCTCTAGAGAATCACTCTGAGGTAATTTTGGGAATTTTTTCTTTTTTTTTAGAGGAAAGTAATTTTAAGTTTTTTCAAGTGGCTTTGAGCAGTGTTAGGCGTATGGCAGGTTAGTTTAGGAGTGGTTTTTAATACTGTAAGACTTTAAAGTTATAATTTAAAATTAAATTTGGTTATTTTATTTTTTTATTTATTTATTTATTTATTTTTTAAAGCTCGTTAAAACTATCGTAATTGACCAAGATAGAGAAACTAAATTGTATATTCCACCGATTTTATTCTTTTTCTTCTATATATATAGAGAGTTATAGAGTTATGAGTTGAGCTCATTTTTTCCTTTCCTATAATTGAAATAGTTATTGTTGTTGTTGAGCATATATATATATATATATATATATATATATATATATATATCTTTTTTATAACAAATTATATTATTATTTTTACCTAATTGTTTAAAATGCATCATGTATTTTTAACATATAATATCTCCTCTAGTTTGTTGAATACCATACACCCTTATATATATATGTTATATTATAGCATATATATTATAACGTTAAGCAAAGCATATATATATATTATATATATTATATTATATATATATATATCATATATATATGGCTGGGTTGCTGTTGCTGGTTATATACATATATCAGTGGCTTATCAACGGTACCTTTCTTCCCACCGTAAGCTCCATATACTGGTTACTGGTTAGCTGCTGGTTGGTTGTTGCTGGCTGGTTGGTTATATTGCATGGTTAAGGCTGGGCTGTATTACTACGTGGTGGCAGCTGCTGCTGCTGTTAGCTATTGCTGGCTAGCTGGGCTATTAGCTGGCTGGTTAAGCCAGCATTACATATGCTATGAAAGAGCAGCCAAAGTTGTTAAGGATTATATATATATGATATACATGAGTATATAGGAATAGCAGCATATTGCATATTGGCTGGCTGCTATTATTATTATTATTACTATTATTATTGGTTGAGTCCCCTTTTTACCTCTTATACATATGGTTATATTGCTGGTTATTACATATTGCTGGCTATTATTATTGTATATTATTATTATTATTTATTATTATTATATTACTATTACTGTTATTACTATATTACATATATTATTATTAATTTTTATCTCTAGATACAGTATATATTACATATTACTACATATATGCTGTTGTTATATTAGTATATACTATACATATACATAGCACATATATTATTCCTTTACTTTGAAGGCAGCATAAAGGGAGCAGCAGGCATAGCTGTTGGCTGCTGGTTGTTGTATATTTGGAGTTAATATATATAAGGCTATTATTATCTACCTCCTTTCCACAGACAGTTATTGGTGCTAGTTGAAAGAAAGAAAGCATATATATATATTATATTGGTTATATATATATATGCAATGAAAATAAGTTAGGGAAGTGTCATTTCTCGATTTTTTTATTTAAATCGTCTCCGTTTGGAATCTATCCTTATAAATCCCATAAATATTTCGGGCATTTATTTCTTCTATAAATCTAAAAGTGTTTCAATGATATTTTTATTTTTTTATTGCTTTAGTAATTATTTTTTGTTATAAAAATATTTATTAAATATGGTATTTAAACATATCATATATAAAACATAGTATTTTTAAATAATTTTATACTCTAAATTCACAGATATGATATCCGGCAATTGCTTTGGGCACGGATTGTGCTATTTTTAGTATGCCAATGCGTTATTTAATAGCGACTATTCTTCCCTTTTCGTTTCAATTTTTGCTAATCTTTTATATTTATTATGTAATAATTTCATTTATTTGACCAACTTCGCAAGTAAGAGAATATTATCGTAACATTATTACCTGCAAAATAGCTCGTTTAATGTCAATCCCGTGCTGAGCACGAGTAAAGCACGTGAGTGCAGGAGTCGCCCTCTTGATGGGTGGCTACAGCAGCATAGCACTAATGTTATGTACAGACTATATATATATGAGTGAGTATATATAAAGATATATATATACTTATATTGTTATATATTATTATACATATATATATATATATATATATATATATATATATTATATATATATATGTGTGTGTGTGTGTGTGTGTGTGTGTGTGTGTGTGTGTGTGTGTGTGTGTGTGTGTGTGTGTGTGTGTGTGTGTGTGTGTGTGTGTGTGTGTGTGTGTGTGTGTGTGTGTGTGTGTGTGTGTGTGTGTGTGTGTGTGTGTGTGTGTGTGTGTGTGTGTGTGTGTGTGTGTGTGTGTGTGTGTGTGTGAGTGTGTGTGTGCGTGTATGAGTGCGTGTGTGTGTGTGTGTGTGTGTGTGTGTGTGTGTGTGTGTGTGTGTGTAAATTTGTGTGTGTGTGTGTGTGTGTGTGTGTGTGTGTGTGTGTGTGTGTGTGTGTGTGTGTGTGTGTGTGTGTGTGTGTGTGTGTGTGTGTGTGTGTGTGTGTGTGTGTGTGTGTGTGTGTGTGTGTGTATAAAGAGAGAAAGTAATAGAAAAGACAAACTCAACATTTTAAAGTTAAAAATTATTTTTATTTATTTTTTAAATTAATGTGAAGAGAAAGTATGAGCAATATTTTAAAACTTTATTCAAAATGAATAAACTCAAAAAAAAATAATAATTTAATGTATTAAGTAATATGAAGGATAAAAATAATTTAAAAATATAATGTTTGCAGAGCGCTTTTATGAAGCTGTAATTTAATTACTATAATTTTTTTATTTATAATGAATTTTTTATTTATATTTTTATTTTGCTGATTAAGTTAAATAAGATTATAAACAATGTCTGGGTAAATTGATATTCTGTTTTTTATCTTATTTTATTTTCTTGTAGCATTGTGGAATTCCGTTTTCTTTTATTTTTTCCCACTGACTATAACCGTTCTCACTTCAAAGGGTTCGTCTTTACCTACATTTATATAAGTCCTGATCCTCGGTGAGTCTAATTTTGTTTAATGCCATTTCTTAATTTTGTCTCTTTCACATGTTTTTACCAACGTTTCGATTTTGTTTATCCAAAATAAGGGAAATAAATATATTAAAAATCAAGATGTTTAAATATTTAATTAATTGCTGAACAAAGTAAGAAATAAATAATTATTACAGGCGTTATACTTTACTTGATATCAATCATAAGCGATATTATTGTTTTTAAAGTAAATTCTTATACATATTAGGTCTACTTCTTTTCAGAAAAGTTTTCACGATGCCAGAATTGAGTTCCTGTGAAAAAATTATGAGTCGTAAATTTGACGAATTATGTTATAACTTTTTGGAAAAGATTATGAAAAGTAGTTAACTCACTTGAACAATAACGCCACATCAAGAATAATCGCTGATAATCTGAAAAAGACTAACTTCTTTGCTTCCAAGCTTAGGCAAGCCTAGTAATTTGACTCCTTAAATTAGGGTTGAATAGTAGGGAGTCAGAGTAGGGAGTCGTAGTAGGAAATTTTCAAATTAGGAGTCTGGAACAGAAGTTGGAGTTGAAATTTTTACCGCAAGGAGGATTCGGAAGTCGGTGTTGAAATTTCTCATACAAGGAGTCGGGAGTCAGAGGTTATGGGCGGGGGCGGGGGCGTTGACGGAGTCAGAGTTGGAATGTATCAAAGAAGGAGAAGTAATCATAGTGGAAAGTGGGGAAAATATCAGACTCTTGACTTTCAATTAAATACAATTTCAAAGTGTTTTTAATAATATTTTAAATAAATACTCAAGGCATCTATGATGAAAACGAAATAGATTATATGTTTAAAGAGAGCTAAAAAATTATTATTTCTAAAGTTTAATCTTTTATTATTTTATTTCAAATATTGACTATGCTATCAACTACTATACTGTAAACTAATGAAATGGTTTCTACAAAGGGCTTAAGTTGAGGAAAGAGGTTGGCGGGATGAGTTTAAGAGTGGGTGTTCGTTCGGGTGTTCGTTCGTTTGCTCGTTCTACAACCAGGAAATATAGGAAATTGAATGTATTTTATTTATTCAATTTGTTTATTACTAAACTCCAGCAGCAAAATAAAATTGTCCATTTATACATAGAACAAAAACTGACACATCACTGACAATATGTAATATTCGCATTCGCAAATATCAAAAAAAAATATATATATTTGCGTTTGCCATCGCGAATATTAAAAAGAAATAAAAAAATATTCGCAAAACATTTGCTATTATTGGAAAATAGACATTTAATTCATCTCTAATATATATATATATATATATATTATATATATATTATATATATATATATATATATATTATTTAGCAAAATATTTTTCTTATTATATATAGTATATATATAAATATATATATTATATTATAGTTATATATATATATATATATATATATATATATATATATATATATATATATATATATATATATATATATATATATATATATATATATATATTAAATTTCCGATTTTACTACTATTACTACTACTACTACTACTACTACACTTTATTTTCATATGAGAGAAATTATTTTAAAGGAAATGAAATATATTTAATTTTCTACATTTAATATTTAATTTGAATAAAAGATACAAGTATAAAATGAAATGTATTTTAATAAAAATGTTTTTAAAATGTCTAATTGGTAAATAGAGACTTTCCATTCTGATAATAAAAAAAAATAATATTTTTCGAATTCGAATATTTTGGCCTACAAAGTTTCCGATTAATTTTACTTGAGGATTAGATTATCTTTTTCCATCTTCATATATTTCCCAAACTATAATTTTCAATAAATATACGAGTGTGTGTGGATCAGGAGTTGAATCTACAAAATTTGAAAGTACAGGAATGGGAGTAGGAGTCGGACTTGTTCAAATTCTAAGAGTCAGTGTCAGAGTTAGAGTCAGACTCTTGAAATTTTAAGAGTCTGGAGTCGGAAATTGGCAAAGAGTTTTTTCACCAATTTTTTAAACTAAAACTAAAACGTTAGTAAGAACATTATTAAAAAAAAATTTACCATAATTTTGTGAAGTGCTTAGCAACGCAGCATAAATTTTTCTTTTAATTTCAAACAAGCGTTTTGAAGAAAATACTGAAAATATACCTAAGCCTTTTAAAACTTTCAATATGATAATAATAATAATAATAATAATAATAATAATAATAATAATAATAATAATAATAATAATAATAATAATAATAATGATGATGATGATGATGATGATGATGATGATGATGATGATGATGATAATGACGATGAAAATGATGATGATAATGATAATGATAATGATAATGATAATGATGATAATAATAATAATAATAATAATAATAATAATAATAATAATAATAATAATAATAATAATAATAATAATAATAATAATAATAATAATAATAATAATAATAAATATTCTGTATCAATTATTCAATAAAATTTAAAACCCAAAAATATAACTCTATAAATAAAATTGAAATACAAAACAACGGAAACCTGATCTGTCCTCTCTGCTTGCGTAAAAAAAAAACGAACTATCTCCCTCAATTACTTTGAACAAGAAAAACATGGGGGGTGGGGTCCAGTGCCCCCCATCCCAAATGAAATTAGAAGAGTGTACAATATTTCCAATATTGAACAACGGTTTCATTAATGCAATTAGCAGAATCCTACACCAATAGAAATGGGACCTAACTCTTAGATATTAACGTAAAAGCGTTTGGTATTGATTTTTTTATTACAATTATATATATATATATACAGCAGCATGTTGGTTATTAAGTATTAAGACCATACCATACCATACCTATATATAAGGTTATATAAGTGGCTTATGTTATGTTGTTATATATATATATAAGGTTATATATGGCATAGCGGATGATCGAATAACCGCAAACCGCACCGCAAATGCGAAGTAACCGCACATATGTTTTGACAACCGCAACCGCGGTTGTCACTGGTCTAGACAACCGCAACTGTAAATCACCGCAACCGCGGTTGTCGCTAAACCGCAAATGCGGTTGTCAGGAAGCTATCTTTTTAAAAATACTAGTAGTAGTATCAAAACTTTCTTTATTATTATTATAGGCATGAGAGAGCAAGGTAGGTAAAGGTATAGTAGCAGTTGAAGTTGCTATTATTGCTAGTTGGTTATATGTTATATATATATATATATACATACATATGCCATGTATATTGCTATTGTTGGCTAGTTGTTACAAAGAGTTATGCCACAGCGTTGCTGCTATTGGCTAGCTGCTGGCTGTTACAGCGAAGAAGAAGAAGTATATATACTATATGCGACAGACAGGGTTCTTTAAAAATGTGTTTTTGTGGTTTACCTCAATCTATAATTTGCGTTTATATCAATTTTCTACTACCATATAACCTGGCCAGTAAATTACAGAGGTAAACAACAACATGTTTCAAGATAATAATAATAATAATAATAATATATATACGACGGAGATATCAGCCTCCATGTCTTTTCAAACATCGATCCCATTAGTTTCCTCTCCTTCTATGCTTTTGTGCAGGGATAAGTTACGGTCGAGATTTTTAGAGTAAGAATGTGGTATAGGTATGTATCTTATAAAATAAAGATAATAGTGCCTTTTCCAACTGGCAATTTTAAAAGATATACCTAAAGATTTTATGCTTGTTTTATGGTGTCCCCAACACTACTAAAAATTCCTACAAAATTCTAAATATGATGATTCCGGAAATTAAAAATGTTGGTGTCTATAAAGAACCCAGCAAAGATTGAGGTTCGTTATATATTGGAGAAACTTTGGATTTGAAAAATAGTTAAAATACTTCAATATTCTTACTCTCTAAAATTGACCGTAACTCATCCCTGCAAAAGCATAGAGAAGAGAAGGAACACAGGATCGATGTTGCAAACATAGAACTGATATCTCCTGTGATAGACACTTACAAAAGACAATTATCAGAATTGTTTTAATTAAGATTGTAAATAATTTTAATGCTTTAAATGCAAATGCTCTTGATGGTTTTACCAATTTTATTCTTAAAATTTTTTCAAAAATGTCTTATTTTAGGAAATATCTAAATAACATCACTTAAACAACCAACTATTTTAACAAATAATTTTGTCCTTAATTTTAATAAAGTTTTGTTTTTACGAGTCTGAATGAGGAGAGACGGTATGTCCTCTCGAAAGTATAGTTCGTGATTTTAATATTTATTTTGTTTTATTTCCTGTGGGTTTTATAATTATATATAAGGCGGGCAAGGGGTGGCAAGGTTGTTGTTGGGTTGTTATATATATACAGCAGTGGTGTATATATATATATAGTTGAGGCAGCATATATATATATATAATATATATATATATATATGTGTGTGTGTGTAGTGTGTGTGTGTGTGTGTGTGTGGATGATGGGTTTTGTCTGACGAATCGGAATAGAGTTTGAAATGATTGGTAAATAGATGAAGTGGCGCACGAAAAACGCGCGAAAGCGTTTTCACGATAAATGCGAAACGGTTAAACACCCGTTCCGACTGAACGAAGTACCG
>JABUQX010116101.1:20000-21215 GCA_015478945.1 Trachelipus rathkii | reverse complement strand
TAATATAATATATATAATATATATATATATATATATATATAATATATATATATAGATATATATATATTATATATATATATATACTATATATATATATATATATATATATATATGCATTCACTTTTTTAATTACAACTTGGGGAGTATAAAGTTTATTATACCATTTTCAAAAACACGAGCTTCGTTATGGTGCTCAATAAGCCTTTCCAGTGAGAGAGAGAACTACTGTCTTTCGCCGATGTGTTAGTGAAATAGTAATTTCTTTAGTTCGTGATTTTGAGTTTTTAATTCTGCTGAGGTATTTGGATGATAGTAATATGAAAATTTTTGCATGATAGTGTGTAGTTTGTACATCGCTGTGGTTTTGTGAAATTATTAGTGTTGTATATTTGTATATTGCATTCAATGATTTTTATTATTTGTGTGTGGTTGATGTATTTTAGTATGGAGGTGTTTTTGGTGTTGATTTTATGTTGTGTGAGAGTGCGATGGTTTGTTAGTGCTGAATTAGTGTTGTCGTTGTTGAGGTCAGTTGTTTTATGTTGAGTATAACGTCGATCCAGTCATTAGTTCACCAATATAAACAGAGCCGCCAGTTGTGGCAAGGATTTTGAATACACATTGTTTTTTAGATTTTGTGTTTGAGGTTTCAGTGGTAAGTTTTAGGGAAAGGTATTGTTTGGTGAATATAATGGATTTTGCGAAGGTGTTGTTGTTTATGTTGTGATTAAGGTGTAGGTTAAGGGAAGAAATGTTGTATTCGATTTTGTTTTTGTTAGAGTTGTTTGGTAGAATTTATGTTTTGTAAGCTGAGTTTATTATGCGAGGAGGATATTTTAATTTTGTGAATGTGGAGTAAAGGTATTTGGTTTCGGAGGCGAGATGGTTGGGGGAGGATGTGTTATGTTAGATTGTGGCTGTTTTGATGTTTTTGCTGTTTAGGCTGAATACCAGTGTATGTATGTGGGGGGGAGGTGACAGAAGTTTTCCGTATACGGAGTAGGTAATAGGGAAGTTCTTTCCATGTATCATTGTGTCTAAAACATGACAGTGTGATTTGAGATAATTCATAAGTAAAATGAAAAATATAGGGTCTGGTTTATCTTTGCCTCAATCATTATTATTCCATACAACACAAATAAACAAAAAACCCAACAGCTATATTATTATTACATTAAGAATGTTGCGCCGCAAGTTTATACTTATGGAGTAGAG
>JABUQX010116101.1:7500-15000 GCA_015478945.1 Trachelipus rathkii | reverse complement strand
CACCAACTGACATCCACAACAACAATAAAAAGCTGAACAAAAATCCGTATATGTCCAAAGATAATATCGAATCATACATAATCGATTACATCCATACTGCAATTAAAATTTATGCTGCCAACGAAACTAACAACCACAACAACACACAATACTGTAAGACAGTCACATCAAACCCTCCGACATTCTACATACTCAGCTCCGCGCACACAATCATCTCCAACAAACCACCACGAGAAACCATCCAAACCCAGTATCACATAAATCCAGCGACATGCGTAATAAAATCATTTCTACCATCCAAGCCTCTCGCCAGCCTACCATAACTGTAATCTAACCCAACGTCCAATTTCGGACTACATCATTCCGTCGACACACAGCTCACTTCCCTAACAAACTAATTTACACACTAGCAGCTACTCACCGAACTTAAAATTATCCTCAACACTGATCACCTCTGACACCACTAAAATCAATAATCAATTTTGACACGCCCCGACTATATAACTTATAGCTTTCATCGAAATCTATCAATTAAACCAGAAAGATCCAAAGCAAGTATTGTAAGGAAAAATGTCACAACTATTTCGAAGAATGGCACACATGGTATATTTTGTGCGAACGTCCACCCCTCTGGAACGAGCCGACAGACCAGTACACCCGACCGAAAAACCGACCTCAAACTCAGCGTGTTCATTCCTCTTGGCCCACCCGGACTCGGTTACAACGGTAGATAAACGACGTCCGTACGCGTCAACAGAGTCCATGCGGACCAAACCAGCCACGCAGTGAACGCTCAAGGCAGCACACAGACCACATACACCCTGCCGCACCCGACCCCTTACCCGGGCAACACCCATGACCTACCTATCAAACTCACCAGCAGACCGAAGACTGTTCAGATTGACTCACTTCAGAGCGTAGAATTTTTTTTTTTATAATTTTCTTTTAATTATATATATATATATATATATATATATATATATAATATATATAATAATATACTATATATATATATATATATATAATATATATATTATATATATAATATATTAATATATAATAACTATATATATATATATATATATATATATATATATATATATAATATATATATATATATATATATTATATATATATATATATATACTATATATATATATATAATATATATATATATATATATATATATATATAAAATATATATATATTTATATATATATTATATACTATATTATATATAATATATAATATATATATATCATATATATACATAAGATATATATATATATCATATATATATCATATATATATAATATACTATATATAATATATTATATATATATATATAATATGATATATTATATAATGTATATATATATAATACAAATATATAATATATATATACTATATATATATTATACTATATATATAATTAATATAATAGTATAATAATATATATATATATATATATATATAAATATGTATACTATATATCATAAATATATATATATATATAAACTATACTATATATATATATATTATATATATATATATATATATATAATATATATATATATAAACTATATATATATATAATATAATATATACTACTACAAATATAATATATAGAAATATATATATATATCATAAATATTATAATATATATATCATGTACTATATATATCATATATATATATATAAGTATATATAATATAGTCATCATATATATATATACTAATTATATATAATACTATGTATACTTCAAATAAGGTAAGTACATAATTATAATATATATATTAATCATAATATATACTAGTATATATAAGATATATACTATAATATCAATACTAGATATACTATACTAATATATATATATATATATATATATTATATATATAATATAATATATAGTATATAATATTAATATACTATATAACTCATTATAATAGTAAGTACATATATATAACTTATTAAAATATCTAAAAAAATTCTATTGCAATATTTTCTAATACTAAAACTTTTTCTATACAATTTCTTTTAAACATATTATAGCTCCCCCAAACCCCCTCCGGAGGACTTAATAAGAGTATACTGTTCAGTCATCCTGAAAAATCCACTCCATCGCGAGAAGGAGCACCGCCAACCGAGTGACCAGTAATACCCAAACAGACCAACCCCTCGTCAAAGCATGACACCCAAATCGCAACCCACGCCACACCAGCAGAACCAAAGCCACAAACCTCAATACACACCCGCACTCAGACACAACTAACCACCCCGCCGCCCGCAACAATGACAAGCCCACATACACATCCCAACGCAACGAGCACAAACCCAAACCCACTCCCGCCGACCAGAGCGCACACAGACACCACAAAAGCAACAACCAGATAACCAAAACCCATATCACGAATCCCCACCCCCACAATCCAGAGCACAGCGCAAACAACGATCAGCCCACACCCAAAAACACCACTGAACACCCACATAAGCACAGACACACCCACTCACCACCTACCACCCGACACACACCGCAGCCACCGGCCTACAACAACAGACCCTCGCCACACACCGAAATATCCCCCGCAACACGCAGACAACACATAATAACAGACCAAAACAACCAACCACACCACCCGAAAGCCCCCCCAATCGACCGAAACCTGACAACACGTCCTTGTCAATGTTTCATTGAACTCAATTTGAGCTTCGCAGAATGTAGATGAGCGCTGAGCATAAGCCTGATTTCATCTTAAACTTAATGAAAATTTTTTAAAACTGCGAACAAAAACAGAACAGAACTACAAATTTCAAGCACAGAGATCGAACATATACAATCGAGCAGGAATTAATCAAAATAAATAAAAAAATAAAACCATGACCAAAAAAAAGAAACCACAACAACTCACTACAAAAGCCACTGAACAATGATCCTACAACAACACACACATCAACCCACACACAACGCACCGACCAAAAACTAAAACGACCAACTCCAACATAACCACCTCCAAAACGCAAATATAATTAAAGGAAAACTATTGTCGTCTGCTGAGCTCTTGTATTTGCTGTTTTTAATTGCATAGGCTTCTTCCTCGCTGATTCAAATGTTCTACATCTCTTTTTACCAGTCTGTATATATGGTTCGTGAAGCAATCATAATATTGATAGTTTGTTTCTTAGTATCCCTATTACATTTCCTATAAGAATATAAATTAAAGAAGATCTAACTTATTTGTTTGTGACTTTAACAACAAAACGCTCAATAGCACCCCAGTCACCCAGTTACTAAAAAGAATCCATTAATGATTGCCGCATGTGAATCTCTCTCTCTCTCCTCTCTCTCTCTCTCTCTCTCTCTCTCTCTCTCCCTCTCCTCTCTCTCTCTCGTTCTCCTCTCTCTCTTCTCTCTCCTCTCTCTCTCTCTCTCTACTCTCTCTCTGTCTCTCTCATTTCTTCTCTCTTCTCTCTCCTCTCATCCATCCTCCTCATCCTCTCTCTCTCGTCCTTTCCCCCACCTTTTCTTTTCTCTCTCTCTCTCTCTCTCTCTCTCTCTCTCTCTCTCTCATCCTCTCTCCTCTCTTCCTCTCTCTCTTCCCCTCTCTCTTCCTCCTCTCTCCCTCCTCTTCCTCTCTCTCTCTCTCTCTCTCTCTCTCTCTCTCTCTCTACTCTTCTCTCTCTCTCATCTCTCTCTCATCTCTCTCTTTTTTTTTCTCCTCTCTCCTCTCTCTCTCTCCTCTCTCTTCTTCTCTCTCCTCTCTCCTCTCTCTCTCTCTCTCTCTCCTCTCTCTCTCTCTCTCTTCTCTCTCTCTCCACTCTCGCTCTCTCTAGCAGAGCTCTCTCGCCGAAATCCTACCGCCTCTCTATACACCGAATCAACAGTTGAAAATTTAAAGCCTATTTTATTTTTACGTCATTTAAAATTCCCTTATTCTTAACAAACCTAAATTTCGATGAACACACGGTAAGCCACCAATATGTGTTGAGAGGACAGCTGGAGAAGTGCGAGATAACTGTAACAAAGGTTTTAGTTAATGGTTTTAAAAGCAATGTTATACATTAATTCTTTTTCTTGTTCTTTTCTTCTTATTCTTCTTTCTTGCTTCTTTTTCTTGTTTCTTTTTTCTTGTTCTGTTTCTTCTTATTCTATTCTCTAATATTCTTTTTCTTAATTTTTACTTTATTCTTTCTTGATCTTTGGTGATCTTTTCCCCACCTCTATCTTATTCCTTATCTCCTATCTTATTCTTATTCTTATTCTTATTCTTATTCTTATTCTCTATCTATTCCTTAATAATAGTATGCAATCTTCCACAATCTCTTTTTCATTCCTCTTTTTCTTTCAAGGTAAGGAAAATCCAATTTCAGGTAAATTTAAATGATATCATGAGAGCTTCTCATCTTGAAATTGCTTATTACTTTGAACACTCGTCGCTAATCTTATTTGAACAATTGTCCATTTCTCGGTGAGAGAACAGATTTCTGTTACCACGACAATTTCCATTCCTCAAAGGCTGAAACATAATTCAAATACAGAACTCATTTCGTGTAACTTACAATTGCACGATCTTCTGTTTTGCTTCTCATATTTTAGGAAATGCCAAAGAATACAATACTACATAATATTAACTATATACCTCCCTATATAATATATATATATATATAATAATTATATATATATTTATAAACAAAAAACATATATATTAATATATACTTATATATATATATATATATACTATATATATGTACTATATATAATATATACTATATATATATTTATATATATATATATAACTATAATATATATATATAATAATATTAATATATATATATGATATTATAATATATATTATATATATTATATAATATATATATATATATATATACCCGGTATATATATATTATATATATATACCGGGTATAATATACACAATATATATATTATATATATCTATAATATACTATAATATATAATAATTTTCTTATATAATACTATATTATACGTATAGTGTATATATATATATATATATATATATATATATACATATAAAAGTCATATATATATAATATATTATATATATATATATATATATATATATATATATATATATATAATATATATATATAATATACATATACCAATAATATATTATATAAATATATATATTAACATTATAATATATATATATAATAATATATTTATAATTATATATAATTATAATATAATACTATATTATAATATATATATATAATATCATTTTCTCATAGCCATACTCCATAATATAAACTTCCGCAACATTCTTAATGTAATAAATAATATACACCCCTCATTTCATTACTTATGAATTATCTCAAAATCACACTGTACCATTTTTAGACACAATGATAACATGGAAAGACTCTTCCCTCATTACCTACTCCGTATACGGAAAACTCACCTCCCCCCCCCCATTAACATACACTGCGTATCAGCCCCAGCAAAACATCAAAACAAAAAAGGGCCCCACCACCCCTCTCTAACATAAACATCTGTCCCCTAACCACTTATCCGCTGAAACAAAATACCTTTACTCCACATTCACAAAATTAAAATATCCTCCTCGCATAATAAACTCAGCTTACAAAACATAAATTCTACCAAACAACTCTAACAAAAACAAAATCGAATACAACATTTCTTCCCTTAACCTACACCCTTAATCACAACATAAAACAACACCTTCCAAAATCCATTATATTCACCCAAAACAATACCTTTTCACTAAAACTTACACTGAAACCTCCAAAACACAAAAATCTACAAAAACAATGTGTATATCAAATTCCTTGCCACAACTGGCCTCTGTTTATATTGGTGAAACTAATGATCTGGATCGACGTATATACCAACATAAAACACTGACCTCAACAACGACAACACTAATTCAGCACTAACAACCATCGCACTCTCACACAGACATAAAATCAACACAAAAACACTCCATACTAAAAACATCAACAACACAAATAATAAAATCATTGAATCAATATACATATACAACACTAATAATTTCAACAAAACCACAGGCGATTACAAACTACACTATATGCAAAATTTCATATTACTATCATCCAAATACCTCACAGAATTAAAAACTCAAAAATCAACGAACTAAAGAAATTACTATTTCACTAACACATCGCGAAGACAGTAGTTCTCTCTCTCACTGGAAAAGGCTTATTGAGCACCATAAGCGAAAGCTCGTGTTGTTGAAAATGCTATAATAAATTCTATAACTCCCAAGTTGTAATTAAAAAGTGAAATGCATATATATAATATATATATATAATATGATATATATATATACATATATTATATATATATATATATATATATATATTACACTATATATATAATATACAATATATATATATATATAAATATAAAATATATATATTATATATATATATATATATATATTTGTATTATATATATATATAAGGTTATGTATATGTATGTATGTATGTATGTATGTATCCTTTATGTATGTATGTATGTATGTATGTATGTATATTTGCGCTCTCAATGTTAATTTTAATAATAATATTAGGTAATAAGTTTTTCCCGAACCAGAGCAACTGCAAAGGAAACCTAAATAAATAACTATATTGGTTTATCCCTTTCGTTTGAAACTCACAAACCGTCAATTCAAATTGTAATGTTCAAAGTATTATATTAATTTTAACCAACAAATAAAGTAATAAAACATACGCCAAGGGTCCTTTATATTTTATAAAAAAAATAAACCCACGTTCAAGTAGCGCCAAATAATTCGTCTCTCTCTCTCTCTCTCTCTCTCTCGTGCTACTCTTATTCTATATATATTCTTTATTTATATTTACTATTTTTGTACAAAAATTTATACTATATATATATATATATAATATAATATATATATATTATACTACTATAATATATATATATATATATATATTCTGTGTGTGTGTATGCTTTTGTTCTATTCTTATATAGTCGTATGTATTGAAACACCTAAATTTATTGCCATATAGGCATTTCACCATTTATGTCGTATTTCTCGAGTCATTTTTAATGTAAGGAATCCAAGCTAGAAATTAATTACCGAATCCATTTGTTTATAGTAGTATTCAGGAGATTTAGAATGCATAAAAAGATTACTCCTTCTTTTAAAATTAGTGGAAATGGCTTTGCTTCTTTCAAATGAGGAGAAGGAGGAGGCAATATTAAATTATTACTGCGAGTAGGAGAAGTAAGAAATAGTTTTGGCTTTTGTATATAAAAGTATGAGGATGAAGCTTATAGCAGACCAACTGTACGGACAGAGGCCCAAAGTAGCGTAAAATGACAGAAGAATGATTTATGGACAGTCAGGAAGATACACAGGGAAGAGTTGGTTAATATTTTAAGATAGAAGAAGACGCTAATAGAAAAATAATCTATCAGGCATGAAAAGATAGATAGATAGATAGATAGATAGATAG
>JABUQX010116100.1:10000-21388 GCA_015478945.1 Trachelipus rathkii | reverse complement strand
GGGCCCTGAATATCACATAAATCTAAAAATAATGGAGGGTCCAGGGCTCTTTTAAAGGTCCAAAAAAAGGTATTGAAATTTTAATGCGCCTATTGTATGATTTTTCCGGAAAAAGAATGAAAATTGCATTGCGAGTATACTGGGTTCATTGTACAATGTTCCAAAGTTTTGTAGTTGATGACGTTTATCTCAGAAAGGGACTCACGGAGTACAATCTTTTGCCATGGTGTGTGGAATTCATCAGCTAATTGCAACCCTACCTCCATCTTATAAAAGGTTAATGTTTACATTAGACAGAATCTTTTTGAGGGACTCTAATTCTCTGTACAAGATATTGCTTGAAATACGTATAAAGAAATTAATTTTCCTTAAACATGCTGTCAATTAACAAAACCATGCATGATCCAGTTTCCTAGAAATAGAGTCATAAAGAAGGGTCGAATTTCATTTGAAAGATAAAAAAATAATTGATGAATCTTTTATGCTCTATCGAAAAAATTGTTTAATGTAAATTTGATTTGATAAAGAGGCAGCGACAAAAAAAAAAAACCGGAATTTTGTGGTTAATCCTGGTGAATTTGTTGGTTTTCATTTAAACCTTTGGTTTGAACTTTGTTATTTCCTTATGGTTTAAACAACATGAGTAGTAGAGAGCATTCCGGAGAAAAAAATGACCTGACCCACCTACCTGCCTTTGACTGGACCTGATCTCTCCTTTCTCTGACCTGACCCTTTTTTTTCCGACCCTTGACCTTTTTCTGAGCCCACAATTTTTACCTGACTGACCTTTTTGGGCCTTATGAACCTTTTGATGGGTCTTTACCCTTTTTGGGAGCTTTACACTTTTGTGAGGCTTTTACTTTTTGGGACTTTTACCGTTCTTTCACCCAACCCTTCCGTCTTCATGCTGGCGTCCCAATTTTGGCCCACCGTTATTTTTGAAGAACCCCTAATTTTTTTGAGAGAACCCCTAATTTTTTGAAGACAACACCTAATTTCTTGGCAACCGTACATTGTTTTCGCCAGAACCTAATTTTTTGGAGAACCCCTAATTTTTGAGGAACACACAAATTTTGGCAACCCAATTTTCTTTTCCCCACTATTAGCGCTAACCCTTAATTTTTTTATATAGACCCTCTAATTTTTAGCACCTTTCGAAAGAAAGGGTCGCGCCAAACCCGGTTGCTGTCCAGGACAATACCGTGGTTGTAACCGTATACCGCCCTATTTTACGCCGCGCCTAATTTTTTCGACCGTGGGGCATTTTTGCCCACGTAAATTTTTGTCCTTCCTTTAGGGCTTAGCCCTTTTTTGATGTCGTTTTAACCTTGTTTTGACCCATGATATTTTCGGACCAGCGCGTGTGGTCTTTCCATGGGCTACAATCTTCTTGGCCCACCGTAATTTTAGGCCACCCTTTGATCTTCCATGGGTCAATTTTCTGGCCCACGGAAATTTTTGGTAACCCTTGGTCTTCAGCATGGAACCTAATTTGTGGGCCCACCAGGTAACTTTATGTCATACGCTATTGAGTCTTCCAATGGGTCAATTTTGGTGCCCCACGGAAATTTTTGGTACCCCTTGGTCCTTCCATTGTACAGTTTTCTGGCCCCACCGGTAATTTTTGGCTACCCTTTGGGCTTCCATGGGTCATTTTTTGCCCACGGAAATTTTCGACCAACCCTTTGGGTATTCCCATGGGTCTCAATTTTGGCCCACGGTAATTTTCAACCATCCCTTTGGTATTCCATGGTCAATTTGGCCACGTAATTTTTTATTCTTCCCTTAGGGCAGCCCCATTTTTTGACGTCTTTACCCTTGTTTGACCACATATTTCGTCCTTAAACCTTGCCAGTATACCATGGGTCCAATTTTGACCACCGGCTAACTTGATTGGTTTTGATGGGTCCCAATCACCGTAAGAAGTAGCTAGTGAGTTCTTTTAGTGTTCTATGATTATTCTATGAGTGCCAGGTGAATGCCAGGTGAGTAGCCAAAAGTGAGTGCCAAATGGAGTGCCCAAAGGTTGAGTGCCCACATAGTGCAAGTGAAGTCCACATAGTGGCAAACTGAGTGCCACTTCTTCCAAAGGCCTTTTCTAGGCCTCCCCCCTGAGCCCCGCGAATACCCTAATATGGTGTCTACCCCCCTTATGTAATAAGGTTTGAGAATCGATGTGTATATACAAATTCTGCTTAGCAATGCTTCTACTATAGTAGTTTATTTTTCTAACACTGTATTAGCATCACAGGAAAATAATATCTAAAGAGCTACCACCATTTTGACCCGGACCAGTGACGCAAACGTTTCAGATCCGCCGTCCGCAGGGTCAGCCCCCTCCCGCCGAAACCGCCGCCCGCGTGCCAGCCCGGCCAGCGCCAATATTCCACCGCCCGCCGCCGTGCGCCCGCAGGCGAATATTTCCCGTCGAACCGTCGACCGCGTGCCGCCAGCAAGGCGCCATATCCCCCCGCGTTAACCCCGGGCCGCCGCGTGTGTCGTCGCAGACCCCAAAATCCCCGCGCCGACACCCGAAAAAAATATGAGACAATTGTAAACTAATTCAAAGAATTCTTTTCAAACTAACTTGATGAGTCAATTCATTTTTACTACCAATTGTACGAATTTATTAAAAAACGATATACTTTACATACCCTTAAAGCAGTTAAAAGCAGGGTAAAAACCAAAGATGTTATTACCTAACACCATAGGGATAGTATGTATTGTTTTACTGGCTTTACGCCTTTAACTCTCTGGCTTTACTGCTTTAAAACTTCCTCTGCTTTACTGCTTTAACCATTTTCTGCCTTTACTGCCTTTAACATTTGCTTACGCTGTAACATTCTGCCCTTTTACTGCTTTAACCCTCTGCTTTACTGCTTTAACTCTCTGCTTTACGGCTTTAACCTTTCTGCTTTTACTGCCCTTTAACTTTCTGGCTTTTACTGCTTTTAAACTCTGCTGCTTTAACTGCCTTAAGCTCATTATACATTACAACCTAAAGCCAGTAAGATCCCCCAGTAAATCAATAGAGGTGTTACCTACACCTAGGGGATTAGTATGCTTTTTGGTTTACTGGCTTTACTGCTTTAACCTTTTCTGCTGTTTACTGCCCTTTTAACTGTTCTGCTTTACTGTTTAACTCATATAGTTTTATTTAAACATTATGTTTTTTTATATTTTTTATTTTTGTTTTATTACTTTTTATTTATTATTTCTATTTATTTTTGTTTTAATACTTTTATTTTTAATTGTAAAGTAAGAATAAAAACACACAGAGTTTCCTATATATAAAAACATTTTATTTTAATAAAATTGTACCAAAAATTTTATTTAAAAACATATATTTTCTGGGCTTTAAACAAACTTTAATTAAACTCATTATTCATTATCTACCTTGGGAAAAGAGTATGCGGTGTTGGAGAAATTACGTTCCCGAAAGGTCCCGCTAAAACATGTCTTAAGCGGCCGAACAAGATGTTGGGGTAAACCTTTCCTATTAAATTAAAATTGTAAAGGAAATGGTATTTTTTGGAAACAAAAAACCACCCCCTGTAAAAATTAATGGGTGTTATAATGTTTTATCCGAAGTAAAAGGGAAATAATAAAAAAAGATTGTAATTTCAAAAATTTCAGAAGGCATATAACCGATTATTTTAAGAAATCGCTGACAATAAAACAAAGGCCAACAAATATTGTATAAAGATTGAATTAAAATGCCTCAAAAATTAAAAAATTTGAAAATAGCCGAAGGCGGTTTCAACCAGTTTATTCCCACCATCTAAATATCTCTGTGTTTTTCATTACGCAGAATAATTTCTCATCCCAAAAAAAGGCAAAGCATATAGCGAAAAGGTGTTTCTTTAAACACACCAGGTTATTTTACTGTTGTTTTGGCCAAGGGAGAAGAGACATTGAGGTCCAAACTTAATGTAATTTGCAACCCTCAAATGTTTTCGCTCTTTCAAAAGGGGAAAGAGTTCTTTAGAAAGTATATAAAAGAGTTACTTCCAAGGCCCCCAGCGGTATTGATGTGGTTGAACTTCACCCCAAAAACACGCACAGAGTGCTGCTCCGTACCAACATTCTTCCCTTTGAGATAGAAACTGTATACATACCTGAAAAATGAGTACTCTAGTGCCAAACAGTATTACCTCTTATAAAAAAATTTAAAAAGCCCTGAAACCCTTCTGAAAAGAAAAACGGTAAACTAAATTTAGGAGAATGAGGAAGAATTCATTTCCAGTGTGTATGTAAGTTCTTGTTTAACTATCTTATAAAAGCGAAAATTTCTATAAACAGCCCTCAGAAGGTAAAGCTACGGCGGTATAGAAACATCATTAAAAACTCTCCCTCAACCATTAAAAATCTAAAAAATAAAAAAAAAATTTACTACAGAGAGGAGGAGGAGTATATCCTGCCATACTCTTCTCCGTATAGCCTCCCCTGATAACTAAAGTGCGTTGTCCCACCATAAGGAAGAAAGCGTTTCTGTCTTCCAATTATAATGGAGTATTGAGAATGAAAATGAAGTGTAATAATACAGCATCTGTACAGAGTTCAGTTCCTCAGATTCATCATTCACAAACCTCAATATGGCCCAGTTATTGCTGCCACAACTGCGAAAAATCCCACAATTCACAGTTTCATGCATTCACCAACCCCCATAACAACGCAGAATATTGCCAACACAATGCATTACCAACCTCTTTCACATCAGCGCAACAGTTGCACCAACAGAATTCCTTATATTGTGAACACTTCCATTAGCTTTCCGGCAGGCCTCTACGCTCCTAGGCTTATATGAATTCCCTAAAAAGTTGAAAAACAGAAACCAAACAAATGAGAAAGAAGTTAACAGGATATTAAACTCTCAAGGACCCAATTACATCCCATGAAAGAAAACGCATTCTATACCAGGAAGGCCATACAAATATTGATAGACTTAAAGACTTGCAGCCCAACAATCCAACCAAAACCGGTAACCCCCGGCCTTAAAACCGATGAATGTAGACTATACCTTAATGAAGTAAAAACTTGAAGTGATAAAAATGGAAGCATAAATTTAAACAAATCCTAGCAGGAGAGGCTTTACCTAAATAGAGTTTGCCCCCGGGCAAATCAGGGAATAGCTTATATAAATATTTTTAACAAGACCAAGATTAACTTTGAAATGAAGCAGGCAGATCGAATTGATGGGATAAATAGTTAAAAAGGATCACAATCATTGTGAATTGTTTGAAATTGCTGATCTCTCCACGAACGGAAGAAGTGCCCTGTAAAAGGATGGTAAATTGGAGATCAAACCAAGGAAACTTCAGAACTAATTAATTTTCCCCAAGAAAGTTTAATTTCTTAAATAGCAAAAAACGCGATTAGCAGCACCTAGATATATCCCCCGTTTTACGCCCAAGAACACTAAATTCCAAATCCCAATCCAGGCCCCTTTTCTTACGGCAATTTCAAGAATTAAAAATTTAAACGTGTTACAGAGAACGTAATAAGAAACACCTTAAATAGCATAGTGGGATTAAAATTCGTTTAATATGCATTATCATAGTATATTTATGTTAGCTGTAATTTGCTTAGGAAATAAATATTGGTGTGTTATTTTTAAACCCCTTTTTCTTTTCTTAATCCCTTGTGACCCAATTCACATTCTTTTGTGACCAGAATATATATATTATATATATATAATATATTAATATATATATATATATATTATATATATATATATATATACTATATATATTTATATATTTCATAATAGTAATATATAAATATATATAAGCGGCTTACACGTGTGTCAGGGTAAGAACAACATGGAGGGCGAAGGAGGGGTAGTGATAAGTATTACTTCAATCTGAGGGGAACCAAAAATAGTTTTGGGGTTTCACTAGTTTGCTTTAAGGGTTAATCCTAAGTAATTGAGAAAAAAGAGTAAAAAGCATATGTATAGAGGGTGAAGAGGCATTTACTCTACATAAAACTGCTTTAAGAAAAAAAATTTCCTACACGGAAAACCATATCGTCGAAGCTCGACAGTGTATGGCAGTTAGATTTATCGGAAATGATTAAATACAGCTCTTATAATGAAGGTTTTCAATACATACTTTTTACAATTGACGTATACTCTAGATACTTGTGGTTGAAGCCATTAAAAGATAAAAGATCAGCTTCAGTTGCCAAAGCTGTACTTGAAACTATAGAGGATGAGCGGAGAAACCCTAAATCATTTTGGACAGATTTAGGAATGGAATTCAGGGGGCGAGAGTTTCAGGAACTGGACTTGGATGGTATGGTATAAGCTATTTTACAATACAATTTTCCCGTAAACAAAGCTGCAATAAGTTGAAAGAAGTCCAACGTACATTTAAAGAAAGCATCATAGGTTAACTTTACTTAAAAAAAATGAAACTTTTAAATCATATTGACTTACTCGGACGACGTTGGCTTAATTCTTATAACAGAATCTTACCCAAGAACTATAAAGGACAACACTTTAGAAATGTCCCAAAAACTAGAGGCTTATGTGCAGTTATGGGTGAAAAAGAAAAACAAAATAAAAAATAATTGCGGAATTAAAGTGTGAACGATTATGTAAAAGTTTCTTCAACCAGGGAAGAAAGGTTTAGAAAAAGGATTGATCCGGTTGGACAACCGGAAGGTTTTAAAGTGCACCAAACATCCAACCATTCAGTCGGTGTATCAGTTAAAGTTATATTTATCTGGAAGAGATTTTTAAATTGGTGGAAAGAAATAAAAGGCGGATTTTATTAAACAGGAAAAATACAAAAAAGTGAAGGTTCAATCCTGTAAACTCATGAATATAAAATGAAAAAATATTAGCTACGAGAGGTAAAGGAAAAAAATAAGCAGTTACTTGTGAAATGGAGGGGATACGCTGCCAAGTTTAATACTTTATATAAAAGCAAGTGAAGTTAAAAAGAATCATTAATCAGTTGGCATTATAATCATGGAGAGTGTAGATCACTTTTATATTATATAACTCTGCCTTCTTCAGCTTCCTTGGATTTACATTCCTGATAATAAACTCTCGGATTTACAACCTGTAGCTAGATGAATCCTATACCCAAGCTTGGAAAGAGAGGCATACGAAGTAGGATTATGTGAAATGATATTAAATACGGACATAAAAAATTTACCTCACAATCTATTCTGGATGTTGGTGTACAGAAGTGTAGAATGTGTTGAAACTATATTACAAGTGAAAAATACTCGTGATCTGCCTAGGTCCAGGATTGGTACAAAAGAATACTTCTTTGAAGAATTTACTTTGCGGAGGTCATATTTTAAATCGGCGCCTGCTATTTTTAGTCATTTAAACGTTCTCTTTGATATGATATTAGTTAAGGACTTGGTATACAAAAACTGAAATGGCGTACCTTAGAAGATCAAAGAATAATATCCTTAAGGTCAAAAGTAAAGTGTAAACCTACAGACCGCTTGACATGTTTTTCTCAGACGGTTCGCCAATGGCAAACCGTAAACATATTCTGTAGACGTGATGCTGAGTTCGGATATACTTCATGAGATATCCCTACTATGTTGAAGAGGGTAATACTATCTGTGGAGAATAACCGCATGACTCCACATGAACAAAAAGATGAAGCAGATCGAGTACTGCATTATACATGTACCCCATCCGAGATGCTCAATCATCCAGGAATGGCTTATGTATATACAAATATAATTGATCATCTATGTAGGTAATACTAAAGCTCCTTTATTAAGAGTAGTATATTTTCCAAAAGAGAGTAAAGTTATAACATTCCGGGTTCTCATTTCACCAATGTATGAATAGGGATCAAAATTTGAAATGGGTAAGAGTTATATAAAAGATGTAGAAGGAAATCCTTTTCCCTTCACATACGGTGCATTGTTATCAAAGTTCATAATTAGAAAAAGCAGCATGCAGTAATTACAAGGATAATGGAATAATATAGTAAGAGTGTAGTCAGATAATATTTTTTCATTTGCATTAACATTAACTCTCCGCCAGTGTAACAGATAGTATAGAAAGCATACTTCCCTGTAATAATGGAGGAAGAAAGGGTATTCAGGGGAACAAAAATGCAGAGGGGGTATGGCCTTGGTGATTTTTTGCCAAAGCTATGGAGAAGGCAAGGCCCTCTACTCAGAGAGGTGGGAATATATACGGTAAAAAAGCCTATAAGAACCAGGTTTGCATACTATTCAAGAGTATGTGGGCTGCCAAGGAAAATAATCCTCGTACACATAAAAAGACGTATAGCCCGCATGTCAGGAATGAGATGTGGATGGATGTTAAGCGTAAAAAGAAGACGTAAAATGTCAGCGGACAAGGTCGAGGGATCAAGAAGATTGTTATAAAGAAAAAGACTAAACGGAAAAAAACCTCTAAAGAAAAAATGTATTGATGTATTTGCTATTTAATTACTAACTGATAACTTTTATACGAAGTGTGTGTGTATTACTGTATATAAGTAAGGTTTTTCATGAAAATGTTCATTATACGGCCAGCGCTCGCACATGCAAGATGCATTTCCTTCATCCTTCTAGTCCTGATTGTTGTAAGAGTGTGAATTGGATCTCTTCTCAATGAACCCTACACAGATTAGCGTTAGCAGACGAGTCCAAACTTTATCAGTATTAATCCTCTGCATTCAATTACCAATACAGATGTTCCTCTAGAGTTCAATATTCCAGGTACTTCTGATCAATACCTAGACCCCTCTAATGTGTTTTTTATATGTAAAAACGAAATTCACCAAAACTTGAATGGTACCAGATCTTCTGACGGGTGATGACCATAATAGTATATTCAAATCAAATTTCTTTTATACATTGTGTCACACAGCTGCAAGTCTATTCTTAACGGAAACTTCACTAGCGGGCGGCAGCGCTAATATCCTTATTAGAAAAGCGTATATAAGGCATTGTAAATATCAGGACGATGCTAAAACAGTCTCAATCTCAAATCAATGTTGGTTTTCTATAGGGGTTTCAAAGGAGGGAAAGCCGCACCATATAAAGATAAAGCAGCTAGAGGTCTAAATAATACTATGAAAATTTTACTAGGTCGAGTAAATGGCGATATTCTTCCTCTCAAGAACGACTCATTTCTACCCTATCTGTAGATACTAGATCATTTATCACGTTCAAAATCCAAATTTGCTCTTAAAATAAAAAAGTAAACCTGCTAGCTACAGCTGTATGTCCAGAACCTGTTTTCAAACTGTTGGAGGCTTATCTATATGAGAAAAGTGAAATTATCACCACAGCGTCATTTGGAAATTGAAAAGATTCGCTTTCTGAATACGTACAGGCAAAGTACCCTATTAAGAAGAGTGAAAAACCAAGAATTTGAATTTCACTCAAGGGTGTATCGAGTATCAAATCCCTAAACATTAGTGAACGGAAATTTAGCACAGAAAGTTAATAATAGGGATTGTGTGAACATGACCGCATACTCTGGAATTATAACAAAAATAGCCTCGCCCTCATAAATTCACCACCTCTTCCGGACGCTTAGAGTAATCAGTTTACAGTGTGAATGGGACTTCCTCACGGACGTCGATTATGAAATGTTATACAACGGAGGACCCTATCTCTCTGTTTATCCTCGTCCTTCTTTTACGACTTAATAGCTAAGACTCGTATCATGTAATGATAGTGGGACCAGGCTTAAATCTTGAAGAATACGCAAAGAAAATTATATCAAAATACTTAGTCTATGCTCCTCCGTTTATTACAATCTACCTCTGCTCTTCATGCTTCTTTTACCTCCTCACAAAATGAAAGCGAAATACTTATCCTATCCCCCTCCTCTAACACCCAACTTACTCCACATGTAATTTATAATTGCCCCTATTGATTCACAGCTGTGAACCTTTCAGCTTATGTTAATGCCTCATCATGTAAACATTTTGACGAAAGTGACCTTAGGATTATGATTTTAGCAGGGCCCTCTTTTGGTTCAAGATCTACAAAACACCCATCACTGTAGTGGTCTATCTTGAGGCATCCTGCAACTCACTGACAAATTGCACAAGCAGTACGCAACGTACTTCTTGAATTATTTAAAGCATGAATGAAGAGGAAATAAAATCCCCGGTGTTAAAAAACTGAACCTCGTTGTTTAGGAGTGTTCGACCATTAAAAACGAAATAAAATCGTAAAGTTGGAGAAGATACACTGCTGATACATTCAATAAACATTGCCTACGTCACATCACCTTCAAACAGGCACACTGGGCAGCGTTTCCGTTTTAAGGGCAAAAAACCCGATGCTGTTCACATTATGATTCTTTGAACTTAAAATTATATTGGAATATCATTATATTCACTTATTTTAAAACTTCGACCTATGACCCGGCAAGGATTCACTGACCATCACACCTCAATATTCCTTATTCCTCAAGCTTAGTACCCGCCACCAACCAATCAAGACCCGCAGGCCCAAAGCGGGGAATTCAATACCCTACGGCGATCACGACCGAATCCAACGCCGGCTCCAGCACCACCCCATCACACTTCGAACCATGTGACCCTTTCCGTGCATCATTAATAATGTAAAGTGTGTAAAAAACTGATTGTCTTACCCTGTTTCAACCCTCGCGGTCCGCAAAACACTTGACGCCGCGCCGACAGCAAAATTCCCCCCGCAACCGTACACCGCACAAACCTACACTTCCATCCCGACCGGGTCCACAAGAGCCCCTCGGCCCTGCCGAATCCCTGTGTCCGCCCAACCACCTCCACACGCTTCCTGGACCGAACAACTCTACTGCCAACCCCGGACGCTCTGCATCACATCATGTACGTCACTTCTAACAATTCCGACGCTGCAGCCTGCATCTACCGAGAGATTACTAATTGTGGAGTCTATTGGATTTATTTCATTATGTGCTTTTTAAATATGTATGTTTTAATAAACTTGTAAATATATTTGATGCCTAAAAATTTTTATGTCAATGATTTTATAGTTTCTAATTATGTGTAATAAATGCTTTAAAATTGAAAAAAACGCGATTTTACTTCCCTTAAAAATTCGTATATATAAAAAAGGTTTTAATAAAATTTTCTTACAATTTTATTAAAATAAAATGTTTATATAACAGAAAACTCTGTGTGTTTTTATTCTTACATTACAAAATTAAATAAAAAGTATTAAAACAAAAATAAAAATAGAAAAAATTAAAATAAAAAGTAATAAAACCAAAATAAAAAAAATATCAAAAGAGAAAAAAACATAAATGTTATAATATATGAGTTGAAACAGTAAAGCAGAAAGTTAAAGCCAGTAAAGCAGAAAGTAAAGCAGTGAAAAGCAGAAAGTTAAAGCAGTAAATCAGAATAAAACAAAAGCATACTAATCCCCATAGGT
>JABUQX010116099.1:45000-58838 GCA_015478945.1 Trachelipus rathkii | reverse complement strand
GAACTAGGAAAATAATGTACAACGACAAACCTAACACAACTTACGCCCTAATAAACTGTTAACATTAACAAAGTTCCTCACTTAACACCTGTAAAGTAACTAACTTTACATACAAAACGTAAACTGTTCATACTTTTCCAAGCATATTCTAACATATTAACGCTAATCTTACAAATAAATTAATATAATATTTGATTCAAAAAAATGTGTCATAAGTATACTCAAATCACCGCTATAATTACCTAACGAGTAAATACGTAGAATAAAGTAAAGCTTAGACTTATCTCTCTTTTAGACTCCGCCTCCTTTCAGAAAATGTAAAAATACCAACTCTTAAACATGAAAAATGATTTTATGTTTTAACCATGTGCATAAAGTGATGCAATACTTTTTATATTTGACCCTCTAGCTGGAATACAAGCAATGTAGCAGCAGTCGCCATCTGGTTTACGATTAAATATAAATGACACATCGGGAATAACGAAACTCCTCATGAAGATATCAACAACAAGCGTAGAGACGCAGGGAGATGTCATCGTATCAACACAGCGAAAAACTATCCTACTGAAGAAAATAGTGTATAAAAAACCCTTAAATGTAATGAGACTCTTTCTTTCAACCAATCGGAAGAAAGTAAACAAGAATACGACGTAAGAACGAACCATATCAGTTCGAAAGTACGTATAATCTTGCCTGACAACAACAACAACAATAATATATATATATATGGTTCTTTGGATACTAACCACCGAATATATGCTAACGTAACATTGCTTTTTTTAATATTAATAAAGCTAACATAGCATTAGCAGATCCAAGAAAATAATGTACAAATGACGAATCCTATCAACTTCGTTACGAATAAACTGTTAACATTAACAGTTCTAATCTTTTGTTAAAGTAACCGACATTGTACAAAACGTAAGCTATTCATATATTTTTACCTAAACACAGCCTCTCAACATAGTTAACGTTAATTTTATATTGACACAGTAATATTTAGCAAGAATTTATCATAAATTTGTTTAATTATCATACAGAGTGAAAGTATGCTAACGTAAATAAAGTTTCCACATTGATAAAGCTAACATAACATAACCTGAACTAAGAATATAATGTACAACGACAAACCCAACACACCATACGCACGAATAAACCACTAACATAACAAACTTTCGCACTTAACAACAGTAGTACATAACACTTCGTCCAAAATGTAACCTATTCACACTCTTTCTGGCAAAGACTTCTTTGATATCAAAAAGAACGCTCAGCACTTAATATCGTAACATTTAATAAAAAGTTTAGCTAAACCTATCTAATCATCCTACTGGACAAGAATATGCAATGTTGACGTAACGCAAGTTTTTTACATCAACTCTTCGCAATATTTAACAAAAATTCATCATAATCTCGTCTAAATATCATAATCCCAGCGAATAATCGCGTAAACATAACAAAGTTTTAACCAAACAAAACAAAAAATAACAAAATTTTATCCTAACATAACATAAAAATAAGTTCTTTGAGTAAAATGTCACAGTAAAACGTAATAATTTACTGATTTTAAAGCAGTAAATCAGTAAATCAGTAAATCAAACCACCCATCCCAGCAGTCCCCTACCCGTCACACCCGCCTGTGATCTATTGAGCTATTGATTCAAGTCAGCAAAAGTCTGGGGCAAACCTAACATTATTCAACAAAAACTTAACCTAGGTTCACGTTTCTAACACATCATCGTCAGTTAACACAGTAATATCTTACAAAAACTCATCATTTCTCTAACAAATGCAGTGTTATTTCCACATTGTCATAGTAATAATATTTAACATAACGTACTTAACTTACGAATAAACAGTTTTCATCTAACCAAGAGTATCTAAAGCAACACATTACCTTCCGAGAGAAAAACCCAGGGATGCGCCCCTTGAAAGGGTGTGAATCCTGCGAGGGGGATCACCCCGAAGGTGCTGAGGGCTTAGGCCCAGCCCTCGAAGGGTCTTTACCCTCGAGGCTAATCCAATTTAGCTAAATGTTACTGTGTTAGTGTAAGATTAACGTTAATATGTTAGAGTTATGCTTGAAAAAGTAAGATTATGTTACGTTTTGCATACCATGTTAGTTGCTTTACTGGTGTTAAGTGTGGAACTTTGTTAATGTTAACAGTTTATTTGTGTGTAAGTTGTGATAGGTTTGTCTTTGTGCATTATTTTCTTAGTTCAGTTGATGTTATGTTAGCTTTATTAATGTGGAAACTTTATTATGTTAGCATACTTTCGCTGCTCTGTATGATAATTAACCAATGTTGTGATAAATTTTAGTTAAATGTTACTGTGTTAGTGTAAGATTAACGTTAATATGTTAGAGTTATGTTTGAAAAAGTAAGATTAGGTTACGTTTTGCATACCATGTTAGTTGCTTTACTGGTGTTAAGTGTGGAACTTTGTTAATGTTAACAGTTTATTTGTGTGTAAGTTGTGATAGGTTTGTCTTTGCATTATTCTTAGTTCGCTGATGCTATGTTAGCTTTATTAATGTGAAAACTTTGTTACGTTGACATATATTGATTGATCTTTGTATAAAGAACTTGATTTTATGTTATGTTTATTCAAAATGATACTCAAAATGTGACTTTTGAATCAATAGATCATTAGATCACAACTGGTCAGGAGTATGGTTGGATGATGCTTGATTTACTGATTACTGATTAAGGTATGTAAAACGTTACAAATTTAGTAAAAATTTGACCTTAATCAATAGGTCAATAGATCAATAGATCAATAGATCAATAGATCACGAATGGAGAGGAGGGATGGTTGGGCGGCTTGATTTACTGATTTACTGATTTAGGGTATGTAAAACGTTACAATTTTAGTAAAAAATTTGACCTTAATCAATAGATCAATAGATCAATAGATCAATAGATCAATAGATCAATAGATCACAACTGGTCAGGAGGGAGGCTGATAGTGATTTGATTAGTATTTACTGCTTTAGTGGTATGTAAAACATAATAATTTTGGGGTAAAAATTTGACCTTAATCAATAGATCAATAGATCAATAGACCGGGTTTAGATCAACAGATCACAAATAGGCAGAGGGTAGGTTATGGCTTTTCTTATTTTACTGATTTACTTGATTTAGGGTATGTAAAACAGATTTTACAATCTTAGTAAAAATTTGACCTTAATCAATAGATCAATAGGATCAATAGATCAATAGGATCAATAATAGATCAATAGATCACAACAGGGCAGGAGGGTAGGTTGGGTGGCTTGATTTACTGATTTACTGATTTAGGGTATGTAAAACATGACAATTTTAGTAAAAAATTTGACCTTAATCAATAGATCAATAGATCAATAGATCAATAGATCAATAGATCACAACAGGGCAGGAGGGTAGGTTGGGTGGCTTGATTTACTGATTTACTGCTTTAGGGTATGTAAAACGTTACAAATTTAGTGTGAATTTGATCCTAATCATAGATCAATAGATCAATAGATCAATAGATCAATAGATCAATAGATCAATAGATCAATAGATCAATAGATCAATAGATCACAACTGGTCATGAGGGTGGGTGGATGGTGGTTTGATTTACTGATTTACTGCTTTAGACTATGTAAAAAACGTAAATTTGTAAGTTATAAACAAAAAAGAATAAGAAATTTTATTTATTTATTTATTTATTTATTGATTTATTTTTTTCTTGATGGTTCTGAAACCATTATTTTCGAAATCTACAGATCCAATAACATATATAAGCACATTAACATTGTTGTTATACGACTGTTTATTAACTCGGCACCGCAGTGGCTCCAGCACCGGTGCCGGAGCCAACTCCTCAGATTCCAATACCAAGTCTTTCTAGAACTCATCCCGAATCCTCTCACCACCCCAGCCTTCTACATCATGAGCCAATGCTGTTTGAAGAGGGGTGGGGTCCCCCCTTTGGGGGGACCCCTGGGGATGTAACTTCGTATACGAATAGGGTACGTCATCATCTAACACCACTCCAAATTTTATCACGATACGTTAACTCTAACTTATATAGATATATGTCGGAGCATGAGGCGCGGTGCGGTGCGGTGCGGACCGGTGCAGTGCAGTGCAGTGCGGACTCGGAGTCGCTGAAGCAGGCGCAAAAGGGTTTAAAAAACAACTCCCCTCCGGGGATCACTTCTTCGACGTAATAATAATAATAATAATGTGTGTGTGTGTGTGTGTGTGTGTGTGTGTGTGTGTGTGTGCGCGCGCGCTCTCGCTGCGGAGCGCTGCGAGGCATGCGATGCGATGATGAAGGACACACAGAAGGGCTTAAAAAACAACTCAGAAGTGTTTCCTTCGGAAACACTTCTTCGACGTAATAATAATAATAATGTGTTTGTATGCGCACGCGCGCTCAGTCTGTGTCTGTCGGTCAAACAGACCTCGGTCTGTTTGACCTCCAAATGGTCGGTCGCCCAAACGCTCGTTAGGCCTAAACTCACCCACGCAGATCATGCCACAAAGGCGTAAGCGCAATATCGGCGTCCACCCTCGGTGACCACCCTCTATATATCCTACAGGATCCTTGAAATTTACCCTGTTTCGAGCCTAACCCATATATAGATTATATTCCAAGTTTCAGACCCATAGCTCTATTCCTTCATATCGAAAAGGGTGGTAACATATATATATATATATATATATATATATATAGTATATATATATATATATTATATATATATATATATATATATATGTATATATATGGTTGCTATACATATATATATATATATGATATATGGTATATATACAAGGCGGCATATATTAAGTTATATATTACAGCAACATAGATATATGTTGTTATATATATATATATATATATATATATATATATATATATAAGGTTGAGTTAATATGTTGCTATTGCTTATTATTATTGGCTATATGTTATTATTATTGTTATTATTATTAATATTATTATTATTATATATTATTATTGCTAGAGTATACATATTATTATTATTATTATTATTATTATATTATTGGAAGAAAGAAAGAAGAAGAAGAAGAAAGGTTATGTTATTATTGGTTATTATTATATATATATGTTATTATTATTATGTTATTGTTATATATATTATTATATATATTATTATATATTAGTTATTATTATATTATTATTATTATATATTATATTATTGTTATTATTATTACATTTTATATTGTTATATTATTACATATTATTGTTACATTATTATTATCATACATATACATATATTATATTATTGGTTATTATATTATTATTATATATATTATTATTATTATTATTATTATATACGATGTATATATATACATATATTATTATTAGCATATATTATATTATTATACATATATATTATTATTATTATTATGTTATATATATATTATTATTACTATTACATAAAATTACATATGCATATTATTATTATTATATTATTATTTCCAAATATGTCCATTATTATTATTATATTGTTGTTGGTTATATTGTTGTTGTTATTATAAAGAGGCTGAGCATATATTGTTATTATTGGTTATTATTATTAATATTACATATTATACATATATACATATACATATATATTACATATATATATATGTATATGTATATTATTACATATGTGTGTGTGTGTGTGTGTGTGTGTGTGTGTGTGTGTGTGTGTAAAAAGTAGAGTTCTGTTTCCAGTGCTTGTGACGCACCTTACCCAGTCTGAGGAAAGAAGGTGGGTGATGATGATGTTGATGATATATACATATATATATATTATATATATATATATATATATATATATATATATATATATATATATATATATATATAGATATATATATATATATTTATATATATATAAGTTATTGGGTTATCATATATATGAGATACAGTTACATTTATAAGTATTATTCACATGAAATTGTCTTTTTCCCATGATGTATGATATCAATCCGTTAAGTGGTTGCTTAAGCAGCGTCAGAAAATTCATTAAGACGCTAGATACTTAGGATCAAAGTTATGTAACGAAGGACGCACACGAATTTGCAATCATTTGAAAAGTCTTCATTAATAATAATGAAGAAATTTTTTTATAGAGACAATGTATTAAAGTAGTATGTGGAACCCAAACAGATTGATGATACATGCATACGCATACATAAGAGTGGAAGATGTTATTTGAACCTTTTATACCATAATACATACATACATACATACATACATGCTATACATTATTATGGCACGCATACATACATACAACATAGCCATAAATAATACATACATACATACATACATACATACATGTAAAACTACACCTTCGTATTCAATTTGTATTTGTATTAGTGATACATGTCCAAGTATTTAACTATGCATATATACGCATGCATAAGTACATACATTCATATATATATATATATATATGTTATATATAGTTATTATGTTATATATATATATGCAGAGTTACATATATATATATATATATATATATATATATATGTTATATATATTCCAAAAAAAACACTTATAGCCGTGTTTATATCGTTGCACTTCGAGAAATAAAAACGAAGATCAACAAAAATCCTTATAGGCCAAAGGTTGAAACAATATCCGTAAATTCATTCAGGCAAAGAAAATATAATATGTGATTTAGTATAATGACTTCCTAGAAAGTTGACTGGTGTCATCGAAGCTCATTCTAATGTAAATAAATAAACATCTAAACCAGTATTTCTTAAAATTAAATTGTTAACAAAATTGTCAATTTTCAAATTTTCATTGATATTAAAATATTTAGTATTTTTAACAAAACCTGATTCTGCAAACTTCTTATTTGAGCCTCTAGAAACCTTGGCATTAATTCGAATTATATATTTATGATTGTGATCATGATATGGTGGAAGAGAATGAACAGATTACTTGGTGCTCTAACAGCGATACTTGTTGTGTAACTTCTTTTCTGCAGAAGTCCGAAGTTCACCATGTAAACCTGGAAACCATGTGCCTTTGCACGGTTTTTATAAATGCCAGCTTGTATATCGTCACATTTATTATATCTATAATGCGGCATTAATCTAATATTTGAAGGAAAACTTTGGACGCCAGCAATGTCAGAGGGAAAGAAATTTTTCCCATATTCAACAGGGCATTGTATCGGTTAAATGTTTTTATATACTCTCTGCCATTTTTCATTCCGGAGTAGAAACTCCTCTTTGACGATCTTAAAGTTTGTTGTAGCACTCTTCGCGGGTATTGTATTGTATGCAATTTCTTCATCCAGATATTGTGGGCTGCAGATTCAAATGGCTCTGAGAAAATTTAGATTCATTATCCCTTTCTTTCTTTGTAAAGAGTGGGAAGAGAACCATTTTACCGTTACCATGTCCTATTGAAAATGTGAAAAAGTTTTTGTCCTCTGAAATTACTGTCGTCCAAAGCGTTCCTTCAACTATTAGAGGAATGCTGCATTATAGAGATAAGAAATCAGACGATATAGAAGCTGCCATTTATAAGATACCGTGCAAAGGCTGTGATTCGGTTTACATAGTTATGACCTCAGACTTCTCCAGAAGAATTGTACACAACTTATATATGCATTGAACACAGAGTGACAACAATTCTTCTTTACACCGCCATTGCTTGAATTACAATCATGGAATACATTTAAACAATTCAGGATTAATTTCTAAGGAAGAAGATTTAAATGAAAGGCGTTTTCCATTTTGCATCTGTGCTAACGCTGGATAAGAAATGCTAATCCAGTTTTAGCACGAATTTTCGTGCAAATTGACCGATTGTTTACAAAAATATTGATCAGCTGTTCTAAGGGAGCAGCGGTTTGGAATAAACAAATTTAAAAAAAAAATAACAATGATATGTTTTACTCGGGCCAAATAATTGATCAATTATTGTGATGGAGCCACTAGACATTAATAAATAAATACTTAAAAGTTAATTTTAGAATGAAACATTCATCAAATCAACGGACCTACACTACGCCGCAATCTTATTTTGTTTACATTTTTTCGTTAGCATTTTCCTAAAATTCGGTTATATAAAGCAACCTAACAGAATTTAGGAAATTACCAAATCATGTTTCGTTAGCATTTTAATGCCGTAAATTTGTGCTACAAAATTGACATAATCGAATCCACTTTGTGCACTCTTCCCAAATTTCAGCAGCGCATGTGCAAAACTGAAAACGCCTGAAATAAAATTCTTTAGAATCAGCTCTTATTAAATAACAATTCTAAATATCAATGAAAATTTCCATCAATTGACAACCCTTATTGTAATAAATATGCACCAAGAAACATTGGTTTAGATCGTTTTTTACGTAGAATGACTGAGGTGACGGGAGTCAACTTTTTAGGCGCCTACCATTATTTTCTCCACATTCTATTCTGCCTGCATATACCGGCACCTCCCGAAAGCTGGTGCTAATTCCGAATAAAGTTTTATTGTTACAATGCCTTTTACCCTCGTGGAGTGTGGAATAATATATAAGAAAGAAAGAGCACACATATGTACAAAGATATGGTATGATATATATATACAGATATATTATTATATATATATATATACATTGATATATATACTATAAATATGTTATATTATAATATAAGACATAATATTACATACACATATACACGTACGTTAATATTACATACATAATATACATAAGGAGTATATATTGGTTGGCTATTACACACATGCTAGACACATTATTATGGGATGATATATAAGAAGAGTTAGAGCATATATTATTATTATGAGCATATACATAGTTGGTTATATTATTATATGATAAGAGAAGATATATTATTGTTATTATTATTATTTATATGATATATATAATAACAGTAATATAGCAATACCATAAAAATCATTGATCTGCTCTATTTATCAAAAACTTTAATAACCCATTGTTTATTTTTAGCAACTCATTCTCCATTTACTATCTTTAATGTCTCATCCACCTTAATGTTTATTTCCATTAATCACGCTAGCTTTACACGCCATGATTTTTTATTTCCATTTTATTACGCACATTTAGTAATCCTTATTTTACCTAATAGCTACCATTAATATCAACACAACTAATTACATACATAGTACAGTGATGTTACATATTATTGGTTGTTAGCTATTAAGGTTATTATTATTACATATTATTATTATGTTATTATTATTATTGCTATTATTATATATTATTAGTTATTATATATATATATATATATTATTATATATATATAAGTATATATATATATATATATATATATATTATTACAGTATGAATTTATTTATTATTTATGTTTTATTTATTTTAAAAGCTCTTACTTCCAAAATTTAACTCTGTATTAAAAAAAAACATGATCAAAAACATATTCTTTTTGTTCAGAATTTTCTTCGCTTTATTCTTTCTCATGAATTACATCAGGGAAATGTAAAACACTGTAGGAAAATGCATCGATGTGCTAATATAGTTATATATATATAGTTATATTGTTGTTATATATATATATATATATATATATATATATATATATATATATATATATATATATTATATATGTTATACTGGTATGATACATATAGATGGCACGCCGCACATGATATTACAAGTGGCATGGTTGGTTACAGCGTTTGTTGCTGGTTAGTTGCTAGCTACATGCGGCTGGCTGGCTAAGGTTGTTAGGCCAGTACAGCTACAGTTACAGTTGTTGCTGCTGATGATGTATATTATGGGCTGGTCTGTTTAGTCGCGATGGGGTGTTGTTGCTGGGCTGGTTGAGGTATTGCTGGTTATTAGCGCGGCATGTATGTTGTTATTATACATATATATATATAGTACATATGCGATATATAATATATATATATACATATATAAGGTTATATTGTTGTTACAAGAACGCCCCTGCATACATCAGGCGATCGCCAGCCTCCCAGCGCGGAGTGGGACGCTAGTTGGTTCACCAAACTCCCAAGGAGCAGCTGAGTTTAGATTCACCCGGGGCAAGAATTAAAAACCTGACTTGGCAAACACGCCAGGCGCTGGTTTGGGATAGCCGGGCCCTAGCAAGTTCGATTTCAGGTCCCCCGTGTTGGCCCTCCGCATGGTGATAAAGCATTGTTGAGTGGTTATATGATATGATATATAGAAAGATATATATATATATATATATATATATATATATATATATAGATATATATATATATATATATATATATATATATATATATATCACGTGCGATTTCACAGTACTGGAAGTATAAGTTTTTATAGTAACTATTTATAATAATACGTTTTAATAACATACACTATTATAACCTTTGCTCTATCGGCACTAAAAAAGATAAAGAATGTCTAAACTTGTTTTTGGTTAATAGTAATTATATTAAATGGAAGTATGTCTCCTGATTCGATACTTTTTAACATATTTTGATTTTGCTTTTACATTTTTTACATTAAATATGTATAGCGTTATTATTATTATTATTATTATTATTATTATTATTATTATTATTATTATTATTATTATTATTATTATTATTATTATTATTATTATTATTATTATTATTATTATTATTAATATTATTATTATTATTATATTTATCTTTATTCAATTATTAATGTTGCTAATAATAATAAATAATATATAATTAATAATTAATAATAATGACATTTAAAATATTGATAACTCGACGCGTACTACAATAATTAACAAATAATTAAGCAATAATTTTAATAATTAACTTGCTTAATAATTTCATAATTATAAATAATAATAATACACTATCACACACACACACACACACACACAATAATAATAATACACACACACACACACATTATACAATAAAGATAATAATAATAATAATAATAATATTATTATTATTATTATTATTATTATTATTATTATTATTATTATTATTATTATTATTATTATTATTATTATTATTATTACTTTATTATTATATTATTATTATTATTATTATTATTATTAATCCAATATGAATGGTTTTAATTCCATTTTCTGAGAAATTGTAATTGGAAGCAAATAGCGAATCAATATTTAATGTTTGAAATTTCTGAGAAAATATATTTTTTTCTTTTTCTGTTTTTTTCTTTCTTTTTTTTTGAGAAAATTTACTTTATTTTTATTTGCCATTTAATTCACTTTTATTAGACCCTCATTTCACATTATTCAAATATTAAATTCAACTATTTGATTATATATATATATATATGATATATATACATATATGGTGTATATATATATTATGCTATATATATATATATTATTAGTTGACTGGGACATGTTACATATATATTATTATATTATTAATATATATATATATATAGATATATATATATATATTATTATTATTATATTATTATAAATATATTATTATATTATATATATATTGGTTATTATTATTATTATTATTATATATATATATATATATATATATTATTACATACATATTATTATTATTATTATTAATAATATATTATAGATATTATTACGTTATATATATATAGTTATGTATATATATATAATATATTAATATTAATATTATTATTACATATTATTATTATTATTATATATTATTATTATTATTATTATTACATATATATTATATATTAAATATATATTGTTAAAAAAAATATTATATGCTATATTATATTATTGTTATATATTATTATATTATTATTGGTTATTGCTATTATTATTATAGTTGTTGATATATATATATATACATATAGATATATAAGTTATATATATTATATATAACATATATATTGGTTGGCTACAGTGCTGTTATTATTATGTAAAGATATACAAAGAGTTAAAGAGATATATATATATATATATATATATATATTGATATACATATTACATATATATATATATATATATATATTATATATATATATTATTACATATATATATATATATATATATATTGGCAATGTGCATTATTATTCTGGGTAATTAAGTAGTAGGATGACAAAAATTAGAGAAAATAATACAAATAAATTGTGTAGGAATAAGAAAATTTTTCTCTGGTCTCGGAGAAATTTCCTGAAGTTGATTATATAATATTTATTAAAATATTTATTTATTTATTTATTTATTAAAAATATTTATTAAAACTCTTTTGATTTAACTGGTTGTGAATTAAAATTTAATTTTAATTAATTTAATTAAATTAATTAACTAAATTAAATGATATTACGACGCGATACGAAATTTTTGTCTTTTCAATAAAAAAAATGCATAGAATTTAATTGTAAATTTTTTATCAAAGAAACAAACACGTGTTTCAAAATGACACATATGCAACATGTATCAAATATGTTCGTGTATCAAAATAATAATATGAAACTTTTTTTTTTATTAATTCAGATCAAATACGGCAGGTATTGAAAATCTTCACGTATCAATATAATAATATAATAATTATAAACCATTTTAGAAAATCTTCATTATCAAAATAACTTATATACAGCAGGTATCGAAAATCTTCATGTATCAAAAAAACAAAAACAAAAAAAACATGCAGTAGATATTGAAATGATTTTGCATACAAATTTGATACATCAGGTATTAAAAATCTTCGCCTATCAAACTGATTGATATGAAGCAGGTATCAAAAATATTCGTGTATCAAAATCCGGGATGCGGAGCTAGTAAAATTTTTGCTAGCTCTGACTGGCTCCTCCGACTCCAACTCCGGCTCCGGCTCCGGCTCCGGCTCCGGCTCCGGCTCCGGCTCCGACTCCTGTTCCACAATTTTATAATTTCCCAGTTCTGGCTCTATCATATCAAAATATGTAGCTCCGACTCGGAAGCTCTGATCAAAATGATATACAGCAGATATTGATAGAAGATTTAGAAAATAGTTGTAAATTGGTACATCCAAATGACACACATCAGATATCGAAAATCTTCTTGTATCAAAATTTCATATAACAGATTTTAAAAATCAATTATGAAAATGAATTGCAGCAGATGTCGAAAATCTTTTTCCATCCAAATGGCATACAACATGTAACGAAAATCTTTTTGTGTCAAAATGTCATATAGCTCATATTAAATATCTTTGTAAATCAAAAGGACATCCAGGAAATATCGAAAATATTTGAAAATCCAAATGAAATCCAGGAATTATCAGATATTTGCGAATCCAAATAACATGTAGAAGAAATAAAAAAAAACTCTTTGTGAATCCAATTAACATCCAGAAAATATTAAAAAATCCAATTTCATCCAGGAGATATCAAAAATTATTAAAAATCCAAATGACATCCAGAAATTATCAAAAATATTTGTGAATCCAAATGGCATCCAGAAAATGTTAAAAATATTTGTGAATCCAAATGACATTTATATATAAAAATCTTTATGAATCCAAATAACATCCAGAAAATGTCAAAAGTATTTGTGAATCTTAATAGCATCCATGAGATATCAAAAATATTTGTGAATAGAAATGATCCAGGAGATATCAATAATATTTGTGAATACAAATGACATTCAGGAGATACGAAAAATTCTTTGTGAATCTAAATGACATTCAAGAGATATAATTGTTTTTTTTTTTTAGATCCAAATGACCTACGAGAGACATGAAAAATCTCTGTGAATCAAAATTACATCCAGGAGATATCAAAAATCTTGGGAATACAAATGACATCTAAGATATATCAAAAATATATGTGAATCGTAATTACATCTAAGAGATATCAAAAATATTTGTGAATTGAAAGGCATCTAGGAGATATCAAAAATATTTGTGAATCCAGATAACAT
>JABUQX010116099.1:32500-40000 GCA_015478945.1 Trachelipus rathkii | reverse complement strand
GTATATATATATATATATATATATATATTACCTTGTCTCATTCTTTGTTGGAAGTGGGTATAGAATTTTACAGGAGAACTAGTAATAAACATGGTAAATGAGCAGAGTTGGACCCCGTTGGGATAGTGGTGCATGGCTCACGTTCTGGGCACCGAAACAACAGTTACTGGGTAAAATATTGAAAGAGGTACAGTTTATTGAATATTTCTAAGGGGGGAGGAATTGTGACCACGTACTCCCAGAGGAGTCTTTTAGAATATGAAAAGAAAGTAAAGATTGATGAAGCTCTGAGCTTCTTGAAACTTGATGGACACGTGAACAATTAATCTGAACTCGAAAATTTCGTTTGTTTTTTTGAAAATGTTTATTTTTTTTAATTTTATTTTAAGATCTATTATTTTGAAAAAAGTCCATAAGATTTTAAAATAAAAAATTAGAGATATACAAAAATATCTTTAAAAATTTTAATATTTAAAGTGCTCCTCATATATTAATGGTGTAAAACCAAGATGTTAAAAACTATACTCATTCTTAAATAAACATAGAACAATTCGGTCGAAAACACGATGCATTTCTCTATTCCAAACTTGTTGTTAGGGTATATCAGCCACTGACCTAAACATTATTTAGGCCCTGTGCTTTTGTTCTTCTTACACACTCAGGTGGGTATCATGTGGACACTGACCATTTTCTTCCGGAGATTCTATAAAAATAAGTATTTTATTTAACCACAGTTATTACTACTAATAAAATAAATGTTTTGTTTGTTCGGTGTACTTAGTCTTTATAGTAGATCTAAAGAGTTTACTTAGTATTGTTTATTAAGTTCTACTGCTTGAATCAGAAGGTCACAAATGAACTCAGTCAGCAAATTTAAACAATGTTAAACCTTCAATAAAAATCGAAAACATTAAAGAAAATGCCAGATTTTAAAACTATTTTTAAGTTTTCTTGAGAAAGCGATGATTATATACGATCCAATACTAAACTAGCGATGTAAAATTTAATAAAGCTATGAGCTTCTTAAAGCTTTAAGGATATGTGAAAAAAAATTTTTTTTTTTTATCAGAACCAGAAAACTTAGTTTTTTTTAGAATGGTTAATTTATAATTTTTCAAGATATTTTTAGATCATAGGACAAAGAGTAACCAACTGTTTACGATAGGTGAATAGCAGGCACCAATCTACAGCAGACAATTTAACAAACTTAGATTATCAAATTATACTCACCTGAAATTATTGGACATTGTAAACTACATTGACATTGGTTAAGTTAACAGTCTCTCTCTCTCTCTCTCTCTCTCTCTCTCTCTCTCTCTCTCTCTTCTCTATACTATATATATACATATATTGCTATATGGTTGTTATGTATAAGAGTATATATATGGTGATATATAGATATATATTATTATTATTATATAAAAATAGTTATTATTTATTATTATAGCTATATATATTATTATTATATACATATATATTATATTATTATTATATATGTTATTATTATATATACATATTATTATTATTATTATTATTATTATTATATTTATTATAATTATTTAATATATATATATATTATTATTATTATTATATTTATTATTATATATACATATATATGTTATATTATATATTATTATATATATACATATATTTATTAATATTGCTGGTTGGTTATATATATATATTATTATTATTATATTATTATTATCCTCCTCATATATTATAGATATATACATATATATTATTATTATTATTATATTATATTATTATATATGTATACATAAGGTTAATATTGGTATATATATAGAAGAGCAGTATATATATATATATATATAGAGAGATATATATATATATATATGTTATATATAGCATATATATATGTGTATATGCTCTATTGTGTATTTATATATATAATACCATACTTTAGAGGGAATTTATAGGTATTATCTAGCCTAAAGCGTACTACACAATAAAAAAACTATAATAATAATAAAGCAGAAAAATAGCCTTTTACTCTAAACAAAAGGCTTATGGAATACAATATGCTTTTTTATTTATGTCTTTTTTTGGTTTTTCTATTTATTGAAGAACAAAAAAAAAATAAATTAAAAAGATAAAATAATTATTATTAGGGGAGATATATAAATATCTGAATATCTCGGATAAAATTTAATAGTAGCAGTGAGCGTACTTTAACTGTATTTTTTTTTTTTCTGCTATATATACAAAAATTTATATATATATATATATATATATATTATATGTTATAGTATATATATATATATATATATATATATATATATATATAAAGAATATAAGATATAACTATATATATATATATATATATATATATATATAGTAGATAGATATATGTTATATATATATATATATAAGCAGGGAAGTGTATTATCAGCTTACTATATATATATTATTATATTATTATTATTATTATTATTATTATTATTATTATTATATATTATTATATTACTATTATTATATATTTATGTGCATATTGTTACATATTATATTATTATGTTATTAATATATATTATATATATGTATTGGTTATTATTATTAGTACCCATGTATATATAGTTGGTTGTTATTACATATATATATATATATATATATATTAATATATATATATATATTATATATTATTATTATATTATTATTATTATTATATGTATTTTTAGTAATATATATATATATATATATTATTATTACATATATGTATATTATTATTACATATATATATACATACATATTATTACATAATTTATTTCATATACATTATTATGCCAGAGCATACAGCAGCAGCTGTTATGGTTAATATTATATATAGAGTATATATAGTATATATATTATTATTATTATTATGCTATTATATTATTATATACATATATATATATTATTATTATATATATTAAGTAATATATTACATATATATTTTTTATATTATTATATATATATGTATATAGTTGTTAAGTTATTGGTTATATATATATATATATTACATATATATATATATGTATATATTATTATTATATACATATATATATATTAAAATATTTATATATGAGATATATGTTGTTATTACATTATGCTGGCTGGGCTACAAGGCTGTTGCTGCAGAGCAAGGTTGGTTGGCCTGCCGCTGCTGCTGGCTGGGTGCCAAGGCCATACATACATGTTACAAGGCCAGCAGCATGCTGAAATGATATATATACATATTATTATTATTATTATTACATATTACTGGTTGCTATTATATATATATTGTTATATATATATATATATATATATTATTAAGCGATATATATTATTATATATATATATTATTAATATGTTGTTATTATTAATATATTAGCACATTTATGTTATTTATTAGCATATATTATTATTATTATATTATTATTATTATTATTAGTTATTATTATTATTATTATTATATTATACATATATATTATATATTATTATTATTATTATTATTACATATTACATATATATATATATATATATATATATATATATAAATAATAATAATAATAATAATAATAATAATAATAATAATAATAATAATAATAATAATAATAATAATAATAATAATAAATAATAATAATAATAATAATAATAATAATAATAATAATAATAATAATAATAATAATAATAATAATAATAATAATAATAATAATAATAATAATAATAATAATAATAATGATAATAATAATATAATAATAATAATACACACACACACACACTACAAATAATAATAATAATAATAATAATAATAATAATAATCAATAATAATAATAATAATAATAATAATAATAATAATAATAATAATAATAATAAAAATAATAATAATAATAATAATAATAACGAAGTACTCAAGGAATGTGGGAATGGTTTTCCCGTTGATGATGCAGAGAGGAGTGCCAGTAAAGGTAAAAGTGACTATATATACAACCATCGTACGACCAATAATACTATACGGGTCAGAATGTTGGGCCCTTAATACGATACAGAGGAGTAAAATAGAAGCTGCGGAAATGCGAGTGTTTAGATTAATAAGTGGAGTAAACGTTGAGGGACAGAGTTAGGAGTGAAGCAGTAAAAGAAGAGCTCCGCCCAATAATAGAAGGTATTGAGAGAAACCAGCTGAGATGGTTTGGATATGTGCGGAGAATGGAGGACTGGAGATACTCCCTAAGATTACTTAATTGGAGACCTATTTGAGCGAGACCAGTGGGAAGACCTAGAAAAAGATGAAAGGATGCTGTGGAAGAGGCGATTGTGTCGTTTGGAGAAAAGATGGAGAATATGGAAATATCAGCACTATTCGAAGACTGGGATGCCTGGAGGGATTTCTGGAGGAGCAACACTTGACAGGTTCTACCTAACAGGATGGAGTGGGAGATATATATATATATAGAGGAGTATATATGTATATATATATATATATATATGTTGTTATATATATATATTATGTTATTATGCTATATATATGGGGAGATATATATATATATGTATGTATATATTATCACCACTCACGGGGTGGGCCCTTTTCAAGGGGGGAGCAGAAAATAAAATACAGGAAACCCACCCAAGCCCGAACCTAACGGAGATCTCTCATTTGTGTCCAGAAGTTAACTTTATAGTAAGGAAGATTAAATAATGTAGAAAAATCAGAAGATGGTAAGACAGAAGTAGCTGGAAAAGAGGCACCACAACTAGCTAGTCTGGGGTTTTCAATCTTCTCAAGCAGAATCTTTCATTAGGAGCAAGATGGCACCCCTTAGGTTACGAGGGGAGAAGCAATGGTGATGGAATGAGTGAGGTCGACTCCCTCGAACACCTGCCGTTGTGGTAGCTATAAAGAAAAGAAAGTACGTCAACATCAAGTCGCAGAGAAAGAGGGTCAAGGGAGTTTGAAAGTAGGCGACAGTTTATTAGTCTCCTAGCTTTAGATTCAGATCTATTCAAAAGAAGGGTAAAGCTGGAGCCTCTCCCTCTCCCAAATGCAATAACAAAGAATGTCGAATAAGGCCCTTATATAACTGAAGTAACTGTCCATAGGAAAAAAATTCCCCGAAGTCTGAACAGAACTGCCAACTTCTTTGAGGTAACCTTAGCAACAGTTGTGAATCTTGTGATATGAAGTTTCCAAAACAATTTGTTGTTTATGTTCAGACCAAGCATGTTTATATTATTCACAGGTGAGACTTTGGAACCATCGAAGGAATAGGAAAGTTGGGAGGTGTTTTTGAGAGGGAGATGTAAAGAAGTTGATTCTTTAAAGAGTTAAATTTCACAAGGCTGCTATCGCCCAACCGGGAAATTCCAATCAGATCCGCAAGAATAAAACAAGAATACTGAAGACGAGAGGCAACTCCAGATGCAAAAGAGGGAGCAGATTTGAAATGGGTGGAAGAATGGAGAGTCGAATCATCGGTCTAAAATTGGATAGAGTTTGAAATACAGCTGAGGAGATCGTTTATGTAATGTAAGAGTAAAGATGGAAATAGAACAGAACTTTGAGAAACACCACAATTAACAAGAAAGGAGGAAGAGGTCTCTCCATCAACGGGTGTTGAAATGGAGCAAATAGGGAGAAAACTTAACAAGGGTAAGCAAAGAGAACGAGAACACCCAAAGGAAGGGAGCTTAGAAAGGATTGATGCGTGTCCTACCCGGTCAAAAGCTTTTGATATGTTAAGCTTCACCTCACAAGACACCCTATAGTCCCTAAGGGCAGAAGTCCATATATCAGTGAGATAGATAGGAAAATATGTCAATAGTTGACCTCGAGCGTCGAAAGCCATACTGATGATCTGAAAGAAGTAAATGAGACTCCAGATGATCCAGGAAATGAGAGTTAAGGAGAGTTTTAAAGTTTTAGATAGAATACAAGTGAGAGCTATTGGACGATAGTTAGAAGGATTGGGGAGAGGTTACCAATTTTTCGGGATTCTCTCAGTTTCTCTGGACATATCAACACTTCCAGAACTGAGGAAAAGTATTAGTATTAAGGCATAGAGAGCAGAGCTGTTATCGCAGGTCTCGTGCCTGTGGAAACATACCTACCTCAAAACACAGGGAGGAATGCCATCTGGGCGACTAGAAATCCTGACGTTCATAGATCTTAGAACTCATACACCCTATCATGTGTAATCACAGGTAGAGACATGGGAAACCTGAGGGAAGAAGGAGTAGGAGAAGGGATGTCAAAATCGTACAGGATAGAATTAGAGGAAAAAAGAAGTCCTAAGAGATTAACCTTTCCAGAAGGAGAGATAGCTACAAATCAGTTAGGGCGAATAAAAGGAAGAAAAGCAGACTTCCAAGGAGTTTAGTGTACTTTCTTTTAGTGAAAGTTACGCTACCTGTCGAAAATTTACCTCCAAACCATTCCAAGCAATATGAAAATTAGTAAGAGTGATAGCGTGAACGAGAGGTTTTCTATGCCCGATACACCAATGTCTCTCTCCTGAAAATGCGGCCACGAGAACAGGGCTCCATCGATCATGATTTAGGGAGGAACAAATTTAGTTAAGGAATAAACCTGCTCATCTAATCGAAGAATTGCAATACGGCCCCCACTCTCTTCAGCAGATGCCAAAACGTCCTCCGGAATCAAAGCAGCGATTCACTCCAGAGTAGCTAGCAAAGAGCGACACAATGCCTCCAAATTAACCGATTTAAAGTGCCAGAAAATACTCAGCGTGGTAGGAATGCATGGAGCGTGCTGGGAGAGAGAAAAATATTATTATTAAGGGCTACGTTATTGTGATCATAGTACCGATAGGGGGAAATGATATAATATATATATATATATATATATATATATAATATATAATATATATATTATAATAATATATATATATAATATATATATATATATATATATAATATTTATCGGTGATTATTTTGTGTGTGAATTGATGTTGGTTCCCAGTTGTAGTGTACTTACTGGCAAGTGTGAAACGTTCCTTTTCCTCTTGGTAAACACCCTTCTTTGACCTCACACACTTTCAAACACTCCGTATGAGTAAATGTCGTTTTTTTTTTATTTTAAACAATACATAAAAACTTCTCGAAATCTGGAGTTTCGTGTGTGCCCTTTGAATTTATAGTTAGAGGTCTTCCCTATAATATAATATATATATATATATATATATATATAGTATATATATATATATATATATAATATATATATTATATTATTTATATATATATTATATATATATAATATAATATATATAATATATAATATATTATAATAATTGTATGTAATATATATATATTATATAATATATATAGATTATATTAATATATATATATTATATATATATATATATATATATATATATATAATTATATATATATATATATATATATATACTACTCGCTCAAAAAATAACGCCACCACAAGGGGTAAACAACCCAGGAACGGGAAGGCCCCTAACCCCATGAAACCCCACAACAACACAGACGACA
>JABUQX010116099.1:0-10000 GCA_015478945.1 Trachelipus rathkii | reverse complement strand
TATACTAGTATACTACTATATAGTATATAGTTATAGATCGAGTGTATATATATAGTATTACTAGTAGATTATAATATATATATACTAGTATATAGCTATAGTATTATATATATATATAGTAATTAATTATATAGTATATAATAATTTGTACTTTTTAATATTTTTTTGGGCTCACTAGGCTAGAGTGACGCCAAAAAATATTGAAATAATCGAGCATAAGTGATTAGTGTATATAGATAGTATATAGGCTATATAGTAGGATAGTAGTAAGGGAGGATACTATAATAGTATATATAATATATATATATATTAGGTTAAGTATAATATAATAACTAAGGTACTGTTCATGCTAACCAAACTTAATGTATTATAATTGTGCAATATTAATAGAAGTATATATATTATGATCAGTTCGTTATAATGGATCTTTCCGGTTCGAGAAGCACAACTTTAAGATTGCGCGGCCGCAGCTCAATTGTTTCTCTACTCGATCCTTTTAGATAGTAGCGATCGGGTGTCGCTAATGTGTTAATTCTCGGAGTGTCAAAAAAATGAGTTCCTTTATCTCCTTAGGGGCAGGGACAACTTTTGGGATGTGGCCTGAGATCAGTATTCATGCCCATTTTTTTTTCAAGATAATCCATTTAAATGCATTAGCAAGAAAGTAACTAGTGATATTATTTAATTGATACAGAATTGATCGAGGATAATCTAGACGTGAATTCAATAATATTTTATGCTAACTTGACTCATTCTCTATATCGCTATTTCATTCAAATCCATGTATATGAATTATCTGACCCCCCCAAGCAGTGAGAGGTCGCGTGAAAACGCGGTTGATCTCAAAAAATCCTTCTCGGCTACGATATAGGTTGCCTCTGCGTCAGATCAGTTGCTATATTTTTTTTCATGTTATTAATATTAAAGATTGTGTGTGGAGTTCTTATTGGTAATAATACGCTTTTTTAAATGTTAATTTATTACTGACATTTTGGTGTTTTTAATAAATTGGAAGCTCGTTAGTTTTGGTACAAAGCGGGAATATTGGATATCGTAATTCGATTTAAGTTACTAAATTCTTTTTCAGTGTTGTAAGCCTATTGAAATTCAAATGTTAGAAAATGTGAATACAGCGAATGATTCGTATATGAATCTATTCATTCCGTATAAATTGCGCTAGAGATATATCTCTATATATAGTATATTTAATATAGCTGATAGTATATATTATATAGTTAGCTAGTCTATACTTTCTTTATATATATATAAGCAATATTATATATGTAATAGTATATAAATATATATAGTATATGGAATAGTATAAGGTACGTATATTATATTATATGACTAATATATTAGCATATAATTATATATGTATATTACTAAATATTATTTAATAATATATAATAATTATATATAGTAGTAGTATATATTAATAATTATATACTATATAGAATATATTAATATACATATATAGTAATAGACTAGTTAATATTAGTATATAAGTATAGTTATAATGGGGTAGCTAGGTATATATTATATTCATATATAGATATATCATGATAGTAATCTATGCTCAAATTAGATGTGAGTAATAATATATTATATAGTATAATATATTTATAGTATATTATAGTATAGTATATTAATACTTATATGATTATTATATTATATAGTATATATCAGAATATTACCTCTATATAGATATGTATACTATAGTTCTACTTAATATTTTGGATTTGCCTGCTCAAGAATTTATTGACCACGATGCCGCCACTGATTAATAAGTATTATACTATATATAGTATTAATTGTATATAATATAGTATATATAGTATATTATATGCTGATATATATATATAGTAATATATGCTAATCAGATAGTGTATATATATACTAGTAGTACTGATTTTTGCATACTACCGCTTTGCGTTTTTCTGCTGTTCTTAACTTTTCTCAACAACCGCGGTTGTGGTCAGTGCCGTAAAGATCAGAAGTATAAGCAATTGCTTTGGTTACCTGCTACTCCGGGCTACTACTACTTGTACTATCTAGCAACCTACTGTTATTATCATTAATTAGTTGTATATTAATTATTCATATATTATTATATTATTATGTATTATTATCTATTATTGATCAATAGTATATAGTATTATAATTTATTATTAATTAGACGCGATTAATAATAATAATAAATGAAGAAGAATAGGAAGAATAGATAAAATTGAACTAATATAATAATATAATAATATAAGACATAATAACTATAAAATAATAATAGATGATTAATATATATAATAATGAATACCTATTATAATAATAATTAATTGGAATATATATATTGAATCAATTAATAATAATATAGATAATCATAACAATACTAATAATAAGTAACATTCTATAATAATAAATTAGTATATTATCTATAGATAATTGATTATATGTATATTAATTATTAGTTATTATTATATATTATTATTAGTTATTGATTATTTGATCTATTATTCGATATCTATCTATTAGCAAATTACATTATTCTGGTGAGAACTCTTTAGTGGAAGTGCACATCTAAGAGCTGTGTAGAAGAGGATTATCTCTGCGGATGTACTACTTCATGTCAACAGTGCTTCTGCATATGATAGCTAGAAAGTTTATTGTTCGCCAAAGTTTATATTACTAACCGATTGCAAGTGAGATATAGTAGAGAGACTACACGCTCCAGTAGGAATGTATCAGGACTAGGTATCGTAGAAAGCTTCAGATTTTATTCGTGCTCAGTTGCAGTTGGGGGCAACAATATCTTGAACTTCTTTTCGTGACTGAGTGATGAATCTTGTTTATATAGCTTCTCCGTTCTCATAACATTTCGCTGTTTATTTTATATGTGGTTGGCTTCCGATACGAATTCGGAATAAAAAGCTATGCCTTGGCAGAACAACTAAAGGAAAGGCCTGCATCAATAGATCATGTGCCTGCTGAAACGATAAATCGAGTAATTTTGATCCTTGACATTATCATTTGTCGTCGTCGAGGGCTGTTAATATTTGTCATAGCATTCCTCCAGATTTTGAATATGTGCGTTTGCCCTCAATTTTGGTCTATTTATCTTCAGAGGCTCTCACTTTTTTTCTTCGTCTCTCTCTCTTTAATCTCTTCTCAGATAATCAATAAAAATATTATCACTAAGTTCTCTATATTCATTTCCATGTAACGATCGTAGTTCAATTTTTAAGATTAGCGTTGTGTGTTTTTTGGTAGAATAGGTTTTTTTTGCACATTTTTGCATTTAGCAAATTCATGTTAATAATAATAGATAAGAGTAAACTAATAAATAATAATAATAATAATAATAATAATATAAAATAATAATATATAAAATAATAAATATAATAATAATAAGAATAATAATAATTAATAAGAGATTAATAATAAGAATAAAATAATATAATAAAGATTGTGGTGCTGCGTTCACCCTGCAACTATTCTAGGTATCAATTTTGTGTTTACGACTGGATTATACGTGCCACTATATCATTTAACAAGGTCTTTTCCTTACGAGAAGGCTTTTAATCTCACCGTGCGCATGTATTACCGAGATGTTGTCCTGAAGATGGGAAATGACTAACTTTGATCGTCCGAACCGTTCGACGAAGATGCTCTCTTCATATTTTTTGTATCGAACGTTTTCAGCAACGTAATATTACGAATTCTGTTATTAAATAAAGCATACATACTCAAGATTTCTATTGTTCTGCACCAAAAAATTTTCATAGCAAATTAGTTTTATACTTCTAATATTTTATAGGTTATTATTATATTCTTAATTCATATTATTAAATTATTATTATTTATTATTATTATATTATTTTATTATTATTATTATTATTTATTAGTTTTATTTATTATTATTAATATTATATTTATTATTATTTATTGATATCAGTATTCATTATCTATAGTATTATTTACGATATACTATGGATATTATATACAGTTATTTATATTATATGATATATATATATTATATATATATATGATATATAATATATATTATATATATATATAGCTGAGTGATATAGGTTAGGATAATAGAAATTAGTAAATTAGTAAATATATTATCATAGTATATATAATATAATATATATATGATATATTAAGTATAATATATATATATATTATATAAAGAATATTCAATAGTATTAAATATATTTTATAATATATGATCTCATCAATATGCTCCCGTATATATTATATATAGTATATATAATATTATATATATATATATATATAGCCAATATATTATATATATATAGGAGAATATAATATAGATATATATATATACTATATATAGTAGTAATTATTATATAAGTATTATATATTACCAGTAAATATATATATATAATGAGTAGATGGAATATACTAGTCTATACTATATATATATTTTATATTATATATATATATATATTTATATATATAAAGAATATATACATGTATATATTATATATAATATGATATAATATATTATATAATATAATGTAATAAATGATATTATATGATATATATTATCCATATATATATATATGAATAATATATATATATAATATATTATATATACATATAGCTATATAGGTATATATAGTATATTAGTAATATATATTAGTATATCAATATCTGTACTAAAAAATATATATATAGATATATAGTATATATGTATATTATACTATATATATATAATATATATTATATATATAATATATTATATTATATAATAGTATATTATATATAAATTATACGTAGTATATATTATATAATAATAATATATAATATTATTATAATAAGTAATTAATAAAATAAATGATGAAAACATGTATTATTATGTATTATGATTATTATTATTAATTATTATTATTAAATTATTAAATCTTCATTAGTTATTATTTATATTATTTATTATTATTATTATTGATTATGTATTGATTATTATTTTATTATTATTGATTATTTATCATTATTATTATCAATTAGTCATGATCATTATCATCTATCATATCTTAATCATATTATTATTATTATAGCTGGTATTCTACTTTATTATATTCGATTATTATTATTATTATTTAGTTATTCTGTGATTATTATTTTATATATTATTTATGTATTATTATATTATTATTCTTACTTAATAATATATTAACTACCCCATTTTGTATAATATTGTAAACATCGATCGGTCTCCCATGAAAAGGTCCGGTGGCAGGAGGATATAAGCGTGTTAATTTTTCCTAATTTATCCATTACTACCATTGGCAGTTAGGATTATAACGAGAGATACCCAATGAATGTATTCGGACCAGGTATCCATTAGACATGTTAATAGTTCATTCCTTTTCAGTTGGGCAACAATATTATGTCTTTCCTGACTGAGGAGTGAATCTTGTTATATACAGGACTGTCTCTGCATAACATTGGACGCTGTTAGATTTAGATATGGGGTTGCCTTCAGATATGAATTGAATACAAAGCCTATGCTGTTGGCACAACTAAGTGAAGATCCTGGCATAATAATCATCTCTGCGATCGATAATTATCATTGTGCCAAGCTTAATTTTTGATAGGATCCTCTCAGATTTTGAAATTACTGTTTTTCCTCAAATTTGGTTTGTGACATTGGTCTTTCTTATTCGTTTTTTCCTCTTTCTCTCTCTTCTTCTAAGACCTCTTTTTTCTTTTTCACAAAGTTTTCTAAATATGTCTTCCCATGTAACGATCGTAGGATTTTTAAATTAGTGGTGTCTTCTTCCTTTGCAAGAATATAGGTTTTATTGCACAATTTGCATTTAGCAAATTCATGTAATAATAATAATAAAAATAATAATAAAATAATATACAAATGTAATCAATTATAATATAATAATAATAAATAGAATAATATTAATAATAGAATAATATAAAATAATAATAAGAACAACTCGCGCCCACGCGTTCTTGTTCTCTATCCGAACACGTCATTTCTTTTCTCCTGGTGCAAAAGTCAAGATAATCAAAGTTCCCGATTATTTCGTGAAATGTTATAATGTTAGATAAATTTGTAATTTCTGAAAAAAAGTGAAATATTATATTACGTACTCTAAGTCTAAGGCATAAGAGAGTATTTAAAAAGATAACTTCCTGACAACCACAAGGAGCGGGTAGTGAAGGCAAGTGACAACACGCGGTGCCAGCTGCGCATCCCGTTCCGCTGGCTGTATCCCGCCATCATCGTGTTCATCTGCCTTGGCGTCTATTCGGTGCGCGGCTCGGTATTCGATCCAGTCACTAAAATATATATAGTTATATGAGTATATATATATATATACAGATTACCACCATTTACTATATATATATAGATATTATCTATATATATATAATTATATATAATATAATATATATATAGGTACTAGTATATAGTATAAGCATCATATAGAAGTATATTATGAAGTATAATATCCTTATATTATAGATATATATATATATTACTATACAGGTTAGTATATGATATATATACTATATATATATTATAATATATTATTATATAATATATATATATAGTATACTATATTAATAGTATATATATATAGTAACTATATATATATGATATTAATTGATATTAAATAGTCCGTAGTGGTCCCCTAAAGCTGACATCAAGTATCGAGAAAGGCAGTCAGACGTACATATAATCACTAAACTTAATATATTTGGAAATTTCAGGTCGTGAAAATTTCTATAAAGGGGTTTTGTTTTATTTTTTTTTTGCCTTATTCGTCGAAAATATTTTTGAATTTTTTTCCCCTCATTTAAGCACTTGACTTGTCCGAAGGACAAGTTGGGGGACGAAGTCCCCGCCCGTTCTCCACCGGGAGATTCTGAGAGAGCCCGACTAGCCTGCCGATCTCTTGCGGTTTTACCTATGATTGTCCTTTAGCGTAAATAATAGCCCCCCCAAAGGCTAGAAGAGGAAGTAAAATTATTATTTTTTCTTGAACTAAAGGAAACCATAGGGTAAACCGCAAAGCAGGCAGGAGTCGGGGCCTCTCGCCCTCCCGCGACGGTGGGCGGGACTTCGTCCCCCTCTTCCCTCCGTCGCTCGAGCCCCTAAATGGGGGATTTTTTTTTTTTAAATATTTTCCGGCCCGAATAAAGCATAAAAAAAAAAAATTAAAAACCCCTCCTTAGAATTTTCCGCTGATTCCAAATATATACTTTGTTTTTACTGTATTTCTGCCTGTTCTCGGAGGAGTTACGTGAGTCAGCGTTTAGACACGCTGGACCGAATATTGCTATATGTATATATATATAACTATGATATATATAAAATATATATTAATATATATATATATGTATGTATATTATATAGTATTATATATATATATAAATAATATATATATATTATATATATTCATATTCTTTTTAAAACCACTTTAAAATAAATAAAGGAAAATGCTTAAAAAATAACTAAAACCTACCAATTTGGTTTGAACCACATCAAATACCACAGTATCCCACTTCAAGAAGAAATAATTTTTTTTAAACAAATTATTGAAAACACAAAATATTTGCAAAATATGAAAATACAAAATAAAACTGAAAATGATAAAGCAGCAAAAAGACAGGACGTGACGTCACAGATTCTAATCCTTTTATCAAGTATACTATATACATCTGCGAGATATATAGAGGTGTATATATATATAACTATATGAAAAGTAAAACTATATATAATCCAGTATATATTAATATATTAGTATATACGTATATACTATATATAGATATATAGTATATATATATTAGATATATATATAATATAAATACACGTAATCATGGAGCCACTAAACAGCACATATAATTCAGTCAGTAAATGAATTTGAATTCGGTTTCTAGAGCCAGAAATTAAAATAATAATATAGCGAAAGCAAATCACTATGTTAATGTAAAGTTAATGGATTGTAGTTTATCATTAATAATTGGCCTTAAATTAGACTTAAAAAAATCCTACTGTTGTGGAAGCACGGTTGAGTTGTTATCCATTTAATAAAGTCTATTTGCGAATTTTAATTGAAAGATAAAAAAAAGTCAATGAATTTTATCTTTAAGAGATATATTCTAAACTTTAATAATAATAATAATATAAATAAATAATAGATAATAATAACGAATAATAGATAATAATAATAATAATTAATAAATTAAAATAATAGACTAAATTATAAAATAATTATATAAAAAATAATGATATAAAATAATAATAATCAATATTCGATAATAATAATAATATAAAATGAATAATAAATAATAAAATAGATAATGAATAATATAATAATAATAATTATAGATATTAGATATATATGTATAATTATTACCTTATAATTATAATTATTATCATTATATTATTATCATTATAATTATTAATTATAATTATAATTTATAATTATAATTCTAATTATAGATTATAATAATAATAATGATAATAATTAAGCTATATAATATTTATCTAAAAAGGGAAATCAAGGTTAGAATAAGTAATGAATTAATAGATAATGAAATAATAATAGATAATTATAATAATAATAACCCAATAGTCAATGATAATGGGAAACTGAATAATACATTTTCTTTTTGTTTCTCTTCAAGGCCTGACAAGACTCATTAAGTAAAGCCTCGTATAGTAGTGGAAAATAACACTATCACAGGGTCTGCAAACTAGATCATGGAAGTGCAATGTTCGAAATAATTCCAACTGGATGAAGTAAATTCCATGTTCTACGTAAGAACCAAAAGCATGTCTGAACGAAAGAACGGAGTGGCATCAAGAAATTGGAGGAACGTCGGATTAGTAATAGGAAATGGAGGTCGATTGTAGGAAAGTGCCTTACGACAGTGTGATGTCCGGAGCGGGACACAGTCAATCAGGGCGTGGTGAGCGCACAGGAGAAGGCAGATCGGACCCATGCAAGAAGGACGGCACAAGAGGTTGTGAAGGCCGCCCGCGACAGAGTACCCATGTGTTTCCCATGATGTGGGCAAATTCTGAGCTGTGTCAGGTCACCTCCCGTTGGTAAGGGCACGGGGCGAATTTGTGAGAGGACCGTTAACTATTTCACTAAGATGGTGCTGGTCATTCACTAAGCTCGAGATCAGCTACCTCTGCTTTGCCAGCAGTGCCGAAACTCATTTTATGAGGGCAGTAGTAGGTGTCCGGTTGCGCGCGAGAAGTCCTATGATTAGACTAGCCGTAATCGGAGTATGAATATATAATAATAATAATATATAATACTAATAAATAATAAAATAATAATAGAATAGTAATAATAATTAATAATCAATAGAATAATGTCAATAATATAATAATAATATAGTAACATATGAATTAAATAATAATAATAATAGTAATAATAATAATCGAATAAATAATTATAACAATAATAATAAATAATAATAATAATAATATATGATAATAATCGGTTTGAAATCTTTGTTTCCCTTTTAATATATTATTAATTATATGACGTTCATGAAAATAATAGCATCAATATACTATGCATAAATATAGAATAGGTACAATATAATGCTATCATAATACCAATTTAATAGTTGAAAACATAATAATATATAAGTAAATTATAATAATAATAATAATAAATAAGAATAATAATAAGTAATAATAGATAAGTAATAATAATAATAATAATTAATAAATAATAATAATATATTAATAATGATTATAAAATAGTAATTAAATAGCGATAATTATAATAATAATTAGATAATAATAATATAAATAAGTGAATAGATAAGAATCAACTGAAATGCATAATAGATAATAATCATAAAATAATAATGAATAATAATAAGATTAATAATATATAATAATAAATAATAATACGAAATAATATTAATAATAGATAATGAATACTAATAATCACTAATAATACGAATGACTGAATCCCTATATACTAATACG
>JABUQX010116098.1:12500-17500 GCA_015478945.1 Trachelipus rathkii | reverse complement strand
TCGTTGATTTCGCAATACATTGTAACAAGTTGCTATGCAAACATTTTGCAATGTTGCACCTCCTCTGTCTCCTGCACTGCTACTACTTATATGTTGTTATATATATATGGTATGATATATATATATATATACATATATATATATATATGTTATATAGAGCGGATATATATATATATATAAGAGTTATATATATATATATATATATGTTAAGTTATATATGGTTATTATAGCAGTATAACAGCAGCATATATATATATATATAGTTAGTAAAGAAGAAAGAAAGATATATATATATATATATATATATATATATATATATATATATATATATATAGTATATATATATATATATATATATATATATATATATAATCATCCACCTTCTCTTTCCTCCCAAGAAGGGGGTAAGGGCGTGATTATACCTGAATTAGAAAGTAGTGGTAGCGAATATACACAAGTCGAAGCAAGAAAGCCCAGCCTTACCGCCTCCTTAATACCCTTTAGTGAGAACTCGTCGCAGTTAGAAAATCAACCCCGAGCTTCACGGGACCGCGACAGACCCTACTAAGACATCTCGTCAACGTGAGGTTTATCTTTTGGCCCAGGTGGGCCACAAATCATGGCCCCTCACTAACCCCGCCACTCAGTTTTTACATCACCCTTTTCTCTCGCCTCTGCCTAACCCTGTTATATCTTCCAGCATCTGATTACTGATAAATCAATTTTTTTTCCATTCCCAGCACACTTCTACCATTTTATTTGGTTTTATTTATTTTGATTGAATATTCGTCTCGAGATTTAAATTTTCCTCGACATTTAAAATATGGATATGCCAGAACCCATCCGTGATGTTGAGGATTCAACCGTACATCCGATTAACCAACCGACTAATCAATCCATCATCCTTCCACTTGGACCAAACCATATCTCAACGTACTCATTTATTTTCTCATTTACCCCTTTCTTCAAGCCACACAACTCTCTAATACGTTCATTTTTCATTTTATCAATTCTTCTCACACTTAACACTCCCTAAGATTGTCCTATCTGAAACAAATTAAATTTTCTAGATATATACCTCTTCTTCAAGATCATGTCTCTACCCACTATACATTAACATTGCAATGGAATAGATACCTTCATGTAAAAACCCTGGCACACTCAAGACTAAGTCCCTTTACATCCACTAAATGATTTAATTAAAATCATTACCTTCCTGCTATTAAACAAATTTTCCTCCACTACACTCTGCATCATCCGTTCCCTTTCATCAATATATATCCTAAACATTGTAAAACTATGGAGATCAAAACTGAGCATCACCATCTGAATATAATCTCATATCTGAGATCGTTCCTCACCTGCCAATAACCATAACCTTACTTTTATCTATGCTTCATTTCAAACTCCTTTTACCCACCCTGCCAAATCTCTCTACTAATCCTCCCAAAACTCTTTAGATTTGCCACACAAAACATCAAATCATCTGCATATAGTGGGTAGGTTACCCTACCTCCTCCATTGTCCATCTTTTACACTTCATCCCCAATTCCCCAATTATTTCATAACCCCATCCAATACAAATTGAATAACCAATGGAGATATAAAACATCCCTGCCTCACTCTGCTATTAATATTAAACCAATCACTTGACTCCATTTATTCCCACACACGCTTCACTGTCGTGTCATACATACTTTGATTTGGTCCGCAGCTTACTAACACCACCATAGATCACAAACACCTGCCAAGTGAGCTTTCCTATTGAACGTCCTCTTTCATATGCCTCATGCAAAACCATAGCAAACTCCAAATACAATTTACTCTTCTTTCTCCCTATTTTCTCAACTATTTGTTTCAATGTAAAGATTTTGATCCACACATCCTCTACCACTCCTAAAACACCCCTGTTTCTTCTTTTATCAATCAGTCTCTTTTTCAGTCACTCATCTGTTTCCTTTCTGACCAAAATACCAAAGATAGATCTTCCACAACACTCAATAAACTAATTCCTTATACTCCTACAGCATCCTATATAAGGGAAAATTATTATTGCTCTCCTCCCAATCCCTCGGGAACTATACCCTCCATAAAACGCTTTGTTATACAACGTCCAAATAAAAATCAATCACCATCTCGCCCCGTTCCTTGATTTCACCAGTAATTTTACTATACCTAGATTTGGCTCATTTTTCAAACTATCTCACCCTTTACCTCCTCCTGACGTTACAGATCTCTACCCTAAATACCTATTTTTCACATCAAACTTTACAATATATTACTCATATCATCTCTTCATTATGTTGACAGTTATGCAGATTTTCAAAGTGTATCCTCACATCCATTTCCTCTTCATCAGTTACGATGCTACCATCCCTATTCACTATCTAAAGAGATTCTTTTATTCTCTATTCTTAACCTTTCGCGCTTCCTTCCTCTCTTTTCAAACTGTTCATTTACCTCTTTTCTCCTGTTTGCACCTTTAGCATATCTTTTTCAATAGAGAGCACTCCAAACACTCTCTCTTTGAAACTTTTATTCATTGTATTTCTAGTTATATATTATCCAACCACATCTCTTTTTTTACTTTCTTTTTAACTATATATATATAGTATAATATGGTTATTATTGTTATTGTTATTATTATACATATAGTATATATAGTATGTGGTTGTTGTTATATATATATATATATATATTAGTTGTTGTTACATATATTATATGCTATATATTGCTATTATATATATATACGGTATATATATAAAGAAGAAGAAGAAGAATATATTATAGTAGTTAGTTATATATATATATATATATATATATACATATATTAAGTTATATATATATATATTTATATATATATATTATTATATATTATTATTATTATTATTATTATTATTATACATACATATTTTATATATATATATATCAGAGGTGGGCACCCCGCTCATTTAGGGGTAGTCTGCTAGCGCACCTCCGCACCTTGAGGAAATGTAGTCCGCTAGCGCTCCTCTGCACTTATTCAGACCATCAAACCTCCGCTATCGTAAGTCTGCACGTCCGCACGTCCGCACGTCTCACGCTAATAATGTGCGACTTCAAAAAAGAGACTTATTATTAAATACTAAATGTGATGAGAGATCCTTACAAAAAAATTTATTTATAATATTATATAAAAAAAATCAATATTTACAAAATCTCAAGATTTTTTTCTTCCTCCTCAATGTCGTCTTCAAAGGACAAAAGATCCATATTACCTTTCAAAAGATTAGGGTGCTCAAAATTAAAAGCAGTTATGCCGACCCTTTGTTCTCAAAATATCCTCCCACCAATACTAAATATCGGCTCTACAGCCGCAAATCCAGGGAGTAGGTATATATTTTATGAACAAGCCACCAAATTCTGCCTATGCTGAAAGGAAAGATGTCCTTGGTGAGGGGAGTGTGGTGTTAGTTCACTTTCAGCAGTCCATTGCTAATTTAAGGTCCTCACCTAGATCATTCTGCCTCCCTTCTGAAATATTTTGGACCACCCTGTCCACCCATAAGAAGGTTTATTTCGTCCAAGACTTTAGTAGACTCCATGAAAGCCTCGACTCCTGCAGAGTCTATGCTAATGCTACGTATCAGTTATATATATAGTTATATATATAGTTATATATATATATATGCTATATAGAGATATAAAAATATATATATATATATATATATATTATTAATATATATATATATATATATATATATATATATATATATATATATATATATATATATATATATATCACTATATATATATATAATAGTATGTTAATATTAGTTCTGTGTAAACCCAAATATATATAGTTATGTTGTTATACATATAGCAAAGAAGATATATATAAGAGTTATAATATGTTATATGTATATATAGTTATATATATATATATATATATATATATATATATATATTATGTTATATAAGTATATATATATATATATATATATGAAGTATATATATATATATCTTTACACAGAATTGATTTAGATATTGCCTAGTTATTATATTAATGATAATATAATTAATTAAAGTTATAGATGGGGGTTTTTAATGTTATTTATTATATATGGTACCTTTAAGGTGGTTGATATTATTTTTGGAAATTTAATTATTAAAAAACAATGTCTTAGACAGTCTTAGACTAAAAGTTTAATTAGTTATAAACTTAAATAAAATTATATTTCTTTATTATAACCAATAAGAATTCTTGCATTTTTTAAAAAGGTGTGGAACAAAAGAGCGGAAACTTTTTTTGATCCGCACGCGCCGCTAATTTCCTGACGACTCCGCACCTCCGCTAGTCCGTACCTATTTTGTAGTCCGCTCGAGCGTGAACATTAGCGGACTAGTTAATTAAAGAGCGAAGTGCCCACCGAGATAGCAGGGTATGATATATATATATAAGGTTATATATATATATATATATATATATATATATATATATACTATATAAGTTAAATAAGTAAGTATATATATATATATTATATATATGGTTACTATATATATATATAGTGATGGACCGGATGTCATGGGGTACTGATCATGTTATGATGTGATCTTAAAGAGGACAGAGATGTGGATGGATCTTAAAGTAGATGAGATGCGGATGCGATGCTTACTTTGAAGTTTGAATTAAAATTTATATATATATAGCAAGAATTAAAACTCGACTGCGAACATGTTGGTGGCGCTGGTTTGGATAGTATTATCTTTAAAGTTCGATTTCCGTATAATTCTCGGCATAGGGATGTGCCAATGCCGGTGCGTTTTTTTTAAAGGTAGTTTATATATATATAGTATATAGCAGTATATATATGGTAGAGAAGAGTATATACACATATTACAGGAGTATATATTATGAGATACATACATTAGCTATTATTGTTGTTGGTTGTTATTATTATTGTTGAGTTGTTATATACATATATATATTATTAGTATCTACAGTATTACATATATATATA
>JABUQX010116098.1:0-10000 GCA_015478945.1 Trachelipus rathkii | reverse complement strand
AAACAGCCAATTATTAAGTTATTATATATATATATATATATATATATATATATATATTGTAAGGTCTATGAGTGGGCCAAGCGACCACCACCGATGAGTCCAAAGCAGCCTCCCTGGAAGAGAAATGTACACCTCATCGCGAGACAACGTTTTCCTCACTCTCTTCAACATCATCTAGTCTTCAGCTAATAAAGGTGGTTCTTCAACAGCAGACCATAAACCCTTCATAGCTGGCACCAACGGAGTGACTAGTGCCACTGGAGTGGCACAACGAACATCAGCCAGCATCCGTCTTTCCTCAAAATTGTTCAAGCTGCAGAAGATTACTCATTGTAGAGCAGCCACTAGCACCGCCCAACGCTGCATTATGGACACCGCTTTTCCGCTGGGGCTGCTCGCCTGGCCCATCCCGTAACGCCTGCATTGGGAAGCCACCAGGTGCAGACCCGATCCGCACGTAAGAGCACAGAGTGGTCGAAGCCTTCTCAGTGGCTTTAATGTGTGCACACCTAGCTCTCATCTGACAGCTGACCAACGTCAGTATAGGAGATAATCCGGCGCTGTGACTGACATCCGGAAGTTAAAAATTGAGGTGCTGCAAATGCTGCGTGCCAACATTCTTTGCAAACACTGGTTTTCTGCTTGACGCCGTCGTTAGGTTTTTAAGGTTGAAAGGTGAGACCTTAAATTTTAAGGTCTGGAAGACCGACCTTCTATAGTTTCTGAGCCCAACTCATGTTTTCACCTAAAGTGGGCATTTCAGCGGGTTTGGTCCCTAGCTTTAAATAATAGATAATAGATCATTTTTTGATGGTTCCAACGATTGCCGATGTTTTACCTCATATCGATGTTTAAATCGGCCTTTCTACGTGCTCTGGTTGACTGAAAATATAATTCTGTGAAAATACACAAATATTCCTGTCGATATAGTCGTCAAAGAGTAAAATATTCGTGAGGTAAGGAAATCCCGGAAAATACCTTAATCCCAAGATTTTAGAACTGAAACATTAATTGTTTCAGGAACGAAACTGGAAATCGGAACCCCCCAAAAAAAAAATAAAAAAAATAAAAATAAATAAAAATAAATGAATAAAATTAAAATTAAAATAAATGGTAAAATTAAAATTAAATTAAAATAAAAAAAATAAAAATTGGCTATAATAAAAATTAAATATTAATAAATAATAAATAATAATAAATAGTTTGCGCGATATATCTATTTTCTGGTTGCCTGTTTAAAGCCGTTTGCAGACCTGTCTGCCTTGGATCGGAGTGTCTGATGAGTAATCTTCTGGAGAATAAGCTTGGTTCCTTCCAGATAGAAGTTATCTTAGTACATTAAATGCTGTGAAGCAAATGGCAGTGTAGAAGTTATGGAGAAAGGATTTGGAATCGTATTTTTGAGTTGAGTTGAGCTTTGGGATCCATCTTTAGGGGTTCCTACCTGAAACATTGTAAGTAGAAATGCACAGTGCGTATAAGAAGGGAGAATGAGGAAGGAGGGGAAAGAAGGAGGAATGAGAAGGAGGAAGAAGGAGTAACTGAGAAAGGAGGAAGAATGAAAGTTCAAAACTCCCGAGAGGGTCCTAACTGAAATAAAGAAGTTTAAATACACGAGTGCATAAGAGAAAATGAGTGCGAGGAAGACAGAGTTGGTATGGCAATTTGCGCTGGAGCCGGCACGGTGCGGTGCTGAAGTTTGTAAACATTAGTTCAACTCAGATTGACATTTGACAAATCTCGTTTTCTTTCTTTTTATAAACGTCAAATAAAATATATTGTTTGCTTTTTTATTTTATAAGTCATCTTACATTTATTCTTTATGTTTTTACTTTTTGTTTTACTGAATTTTAATTACTTTTAAATTTTTTATTTCGGTTTTTAAATATTTGTTTTTACTAAAAATTTATTCTTTTGCGTTGGCAATCAAATATGCGCACATACATTAGCCGTGCACGTATGTAAATTATTTCGTCGTTGCGCCGGTGTCGGTGCCGCTGCCTCTGCCGGAGTTGGTGTTGCCGTACGTCCTCTCAGTCCTGTCGCTCGCCTTCAACTGTTGGTAAGAAAATGAGAGAGAGTTTAGAGAAGGGAGAAAAGGAGGGGGTAGAATGGTGGGTAAAAGAAGAGGGTTGTAGAAGGGGAGATATTGACAAAGAAAATCTAATTAATTATCGTTTAAGCTGACAGGTGTAAAATTTATGACTTTTTGTAAGAAGGGAATAAGCTATTGACAAAGGAATTATCGTTTAAGCCTAAAGGTAAGGCATCAGCTACCATAAATTGTTAAATAACAAATGGCAATGGGAACTACGAGGTGAGGTAGACTGGGAAAAAGATTTGACTTGACTTTATACAGAGGGGAGAGGGGACAAAGCTTGTTAGCAACTTTTCTCTTCAAACTAATTATCAGCCTAAAGAGGGAGTTATGATAAAGAAACTTTTTAATTATCGTTTTAGATGGCAGGAGTAAAATTTACACTTTTTTAAGAAGTTGGGACTAAGCTACCGAATAAAGAATTATCAGTTGTTTTAAATAAAAGGTATCAGCCAATTATAACGTTTGTACATAGGGTAGTTGAACAGAAAGCACCAGATGTTCTTTGATTGACACCAGTTCTTTGTTCGTACCATCAAGACCAGCGTCCCAACACCTGCTGCTACGAAGTAAAGAAACAATATTACAGCAATGTATATACATATTCATACATAGTTATTATATAGAATATTTCCTCAACTAACAACTACCTAACTACCTAACTAATCAATCAACTAACTAATTCAAATTCAACTAACAATAACTTAACCACCAACTAATTAACCACCATCCACTAACTAATCAAATAACTAACTAATTCAACTAACTAACTAACTAATAACTGAACAACTAACTTAACCAACTAACTAACTAATTCAATTAATAGAGAGAATATATAGAGAGATATATATATAATGGTAGATATATATATATATATATATTATATATATAGGTGAGCAGCAGCAGCAGCATAGCAAAGATATATGAGAGCATATATATTATGAGAGGAGTAGAGGTGATATATAAGAGTATGAGTTATTATATATTATATATATATAGGGATATATATATATATATATATATATATATTATTATATATATATCGTTTCCAATTACCGACACATTTGTTTGAATTTCCTAAGGTCGTTCATATTTAATATATACATTTTGCTTTCTTATGTATTTTGTTTATATTCTTTGTTGTTAATGTTATTTAATTTATTTATTTTAGTTTTTGTATTTTATTTCTTATTTTAAAAAAAAGAATCATATACTTTTAAAATTTTTTATTTATTTTATTTTGTTTTCTTAAACATTTTGTTTCTACTAAAAAAAATTTAATTCTTTTATAAGGTTTTATAATCCTTCTAGTACTTTGGCACTTACATACCCTGTAGCAGAAAATCGCATAAATCAAATCAATGTCTTCCATTTCCCGACCCATGATCCATGATCTATTGATTCATTGATCTGTTTATCTATTTGATCTGCTGACTGCTGATCTATTGATTCATTATATTTTGAAGGACATAACACAAAACTTTACTTATTTTGTTTTAGTTTTTTAAACATTGTTTTTTAATATAAAAAATTTATTTATTTGTTTTTATTTTTACTATAAAAATTGTTATTATTTTTGTTTTATTTCTAAATATTTTGTTTTTACTATTCTTATTCTTTATGTTTATAACTTTAAAAAATTGCATTTTTAAGATACCCTAAAGGAAATCAGTAAATCAGTTAATCAACCCACCCACTCTATCCTCCTATCCATTCGTATTCTATTGATCTTATTGATCTTTTTATTGATCTATTGATCAAGTCATATTTTTGTATGACATAACACAAAACTTTATATTTATTTTAGGGAGCCTTGTTTTCTTTAAAACATTGTTTTTCTTTACTATAAAAATTTATTTATTTTGTTTTATTTTTACTATAAAAATTTATTTATTTTGTTTTATTTCTTTAAACATTTGTTTTTACTAAAACATTTATGCTTTTCATGTTTATAACGTAAAAAATTTGCATTTTTACATACCTTAAATCAGTAAATCAGTAAATCAGTAAATCAGTAACGTAACCGTAATCTATAAAATCCAACCCATCTAATCTATCCTCCTACTCATTCAGATCTATTGATCTATTGACCATTGATCTATTGATTCATGGCTATATTTTTGTATAATATACCACAAAAATTCTTATTATTTATTTTGTTTCTGCTTTTTAAACATTGTTTTTATTTATAAAATTTTATTTATTTGCTTATTTCTTTACTATAAAAATTTATTTATTTTCTGTTTTATTTCTTTAAACATTTTGTTTTTAATAAAAATTTATTCCTTTATGTTTATAACTTAAAAAAAAAATTTTTGCATTTTACATACCTTAAAGAAATCAGTAAATCAGTAAATCAAACTACCCACTCTATCCTCCTACCCATTCGTGATCTATTGATTCAAGTAATCTCTTGATCTATTGATTCAAGTCAGTATTATAAGTATCTTTTGTGTTGCGACATAACACATAAAATAAAGTTCTTTATACATGGATCACCGTGTATGTGCTAGCGTAACACAAATTCCTTTGAGACACAAAGCTAACACATAACATAAACTCCAAAATAAGTTAATGCACTACAACGACAAACCTTAACACACCTTTACGCATGAATAAACAGCTAACATCAATGAAAGTTCCACGCTTATCAACAGTAAAGTAAATTCAATATAGTACACAAAACGTAACCTATTCATACTTTTGTCAAGCATATCTCTAACATTTCAATGATAATTTTACATTAACATTGTAATATTTAATGTAATTTACTACAACTTGTTCAATTATCATACATAGATCCCATGCATATATGCGAAGCAAAACAAATTTTTTTTATAATAATAAAGTTAACATATAATCTGAACTAAGAATATAATCTACAACGACAAACCTAACAACTTTAAGCAGAAATAAACTGTTAACATTAACAAAGTTCCCTGGATAGCACCAGTGGGTAACTGAACATTACATGCAAAACTAAAATCCTATTCGCCACTTTTTCAAGTATGTCTCCCAATATAACAATGCTTAATTTTAATCAAAATACTCTAACTAATTTTCAACACAATAATGGCATGTTTCTCGAAACCAAACAATTATAACGAACTAAGAATAAATGCTACACACACACACACACACACACACACATTACACACACATTACAGTCACACACACACACACACACATTTCTATATTATCGCAAAGGTTGGTAATAAATAGAGGTAATAAAATAAATTTGTTGTTTACATTTTATCAGTAACAAAATTTATACATCAAAAACTCTAACTAATTTTCAACACACATAGATGGATGTTTTTGAGAATATATTAAATGATGATGCCCAAACCATAGGATGTTAAGTTCGAAAAGAATGATAGAAAACTGCTTATCGCCAAAGTGTTAAAATCATTCTGGTCCCGGATACAATACTGTAATTAACACTCCGTATTTTCCGCTGAAAAAGTTGTAGTGGTGAACATTATGCATAACCCTCCTCTGTTACCCCTGTAAATTACAGCATTAGATTCTATCTGTTCATTCGAGCTGCATTTATTATATCATCGTTTTTCAATAAACAAGGATCTAAGAGTTTAAATGTTCTGAGCTTCATTCGCTGCTACTTCACACATCCTCAATTATTTCCCGTGTAAAGTTTCTCCTTCTTAGTAGCTCGAGAACTCCTGCTAATTCTCTCAAAATCTTTTACTGGTCGCTTTACTCTCCACATGCTATTATGGGTAAAAATGGGTAAAAAGAAAAAAATTCTCTGGCTGCCATAATCAGCTAATTTCGATTTTTTAACACGTTTTAATAGAACAAATCTTAAAAAGGAAATAGTAATTATGAAACGACCATAACGTAATTTCAAATGTCATTTAATGTAATTTCATTTTGAAGATTACAATTTGGAAATGGATATTCAAAAAAAAAAAAAAAAAAAAAAAAAAAAAAAAAAAAAAATAGAGTATCGTGCGAGATATCAAGAGGAAACTGTATTGGAATTTTTAAACTTTTAAAACATATATATATATATATATATATATATATATATATATATATAATATATATATATATAATATATATATATATATATATATAATATATATATATATATTATATATATTATATAATATATATATATATATATATAATATAGTATATATATATATATATATATATATATATATATATATATATAATAGGATTAGTATAGAAAACAAAAAATAATGTTATAAAATATCTAGTAAATCATAGTTATAATCTTAGTGGTTGACATATGTTTCTTTTTCTATATATAAAAAGAAAAATATATCTTTCACTTCTGAATTTTTACTCTAATAAAATGAAGATACAAACTATTCCTACTTTTATATAAAGGAAATATTATTTCATTCTGCTCTTACCGTGTCTATTCCTGCAAAGAACATGTCAAGCATGAAAGTGACAACGTCTTTCCTTGTGAGGTCTTTCGTCTGAAGGAGAGTTTCCAACAGTGTAAGTTCCTCTATTGCGCTTTTCTCAATTGATATTTTCTTTGTTAATTCTTTTTCTGCTTCCACAATGTGAGAACAAACAATGCTGATATATATATATATATATATATATATATATATATATATATATATAATATATATATATATATATATATATATATATCTATAATATATATATATAATTATATATACTATATATATATATATATATATATATAATATATATAATTATATATTATATATATATATATAATAGATAGTATCACCAAAACGAATTTGAACATCGCACCTTTTCGATATGAAGGGAATAGAGGTATTGCTTCAAACTTGAATATAATCAAATAGGATAAGCACGAAACCGTGTTTAAATTTCAAGGTCCTCGTAGGAGTCTAGGAAATTAGAGGCGTCAACCCCCGATGATGCAAGCGCGTACTACAAAATGAAAGTAAAAAAAGGAAAATATGAAAGCAGATGTAACTGAACCAGCAGATGTAATTGAATGTTGCAATGTTTTTTGTCATTTGCATAAAAAGTCACTTTTGAGAATCGGATCCAGTTCTGGTCTTAGGAAAATGCTGAATATCTTCAGATCTATAAGTTTTTAACAAAAAGACAGTACCAGTAAAACTTCAAGACAACACATATCCTTTGAAATGATAGTTTCAAGAATCAAGTTTCTAGAAATGGTATAGTTTCATGTTTATTAAGGATTTTTTTTAATTCGCAGCTTTTCAAAAACTCTTGACCTCAATGAGTCACGGGTTAACATTATCCAATTGAGCTGAAACTTTGCCAAACATTTTTTAGGCAATTGGCAACTTTTAGGGTGGTTCCCCGGAAAAAAAATCAAACACTTGATTTTTTTTATGACCACCCTCCTGTAATATGAAACCCTATATATATATATAGTGTATATAATATAATATATATAGATATATTATATATGATATTATAATATAATATATATATATATTAAGATATATATTAATAGAATATATACTATATATATTATAATAAAAGTATCGATTATTATTATAATTATCAATGTTTTCTATATATCGGCATTCCAACTGAATAGATCTATAGCCCTATAAGATATATATTTGGAAAATCAACATATGAACTCATAAAGACAGTCAATAGATTAGCCTTTTATTAACAACACAGAAGAGATAAGTTAAGAGCACAATCAACAGATAAACATCTGAAGTTCAATGATTTCATTAAAGCGTTTTCTACACAGAATCCCAAAACTTAAAGATAACAAAATGAGATTTTTCAGTAACCTTTAATGAGATAAGCAAGAGTTACCGAAATCTCTTATATGATGTAAACAGCTAATTCCCAGTCCAACAAAAAGAGGGATTAATAAAAGTGTAATAAAGTTCAAGAGAAAAAAAAAAATAATGAAACTGGGAAAAGGTGTCAAGAATCGGAAACTTCGTCAAAACAGCACATTTTTGTAAAACTTTTGAAACAGAAAAATAGGCCAACGGTATTTTACAATTTAAATTAGTAGAGTGTGATATCTATAACGTCAATTCGTTTACTCTTAAATCAAAGAATAATGGGGTCCAGAAGAAAATCAAGGGCTGCCAGAGCTCTCTTGAAATCGGAGAATGAGAGAAGAATTAAATATAAAACTTATTCTTACATACTCTAATGAACAAGAGTACATACAATCACATGATCCCTCTTTAATCATGACCTACGAAAACTAAGAAATAAATCCTTAATTAAAACCTATGTCACATGCGATGACGTAGATGTGAAAAGAATGTAATGGCTTATAATGAAACATCACAGGTATGGATGTTCGAGTACCCATAGAGATATTTTGTCAAAGATAGAACCAAGGAAACATAGAAATAATAACATAAGCGTTACTTAAATCACAGAGCACACCAGCAACAGCACTTTTTCCAAAAAGTCTCCAACTCCTTCGTGTAAATCTTAATAATGGCCTGAATAGTATCACGGCTTTTAGAAAAAACAAATTGATCTCAGTTCTCACATTATTCTTCTATTAGAGCCAGTTATTAAATTATAATTTCTTATTAAAATTTAAAAGGAGAAATACCTGAGTCTAGATACTCATAATCCTCAAAATAAACAAACTGCATTCAAACCGAACTATTACCATAATAATTATAATTTGTGTGAAATGAGTCACTGTAGGTTATGTTCATGAGAAAAGAAGTCATTCGAAAAGTTTCACTTAAGCTAGTCCACTTAAAATTCATACACTCCTTTGCCTCTATGATGATGAGATTGACAACACACATACGTCTTTACCACTACTTCGAGATAGATGTCTATACCGTTTCGTTTGTTTTGTCAGTTTGTGCGTCACCTGCGATAAGAATCTTTACCAGTACTTTTAGCAAAGATTGTTCGTGGGCTACAAACAAAAGCATTTTCTGCAAAAAAGCAGCTTTTCGTGACAACACAATTTGAAACTCAGCTGTTGTGAATCGAGCACGTTCGGTTGGAATAACCAAAAAATAACAAATAGTTCATCATGTTACAAATAACTGAATCAAAATTTCGTGATGGAGCTCTATCGATTTGAAAAAATTAAATTTAAAGCTAATTTGCATAAACGAAACAGTTCATCAAGGAAGGATGCCTACTACACCGCCGTCTTGTTTGTTTACAGTTTTCTGTTCGTAAGAACGCTGGTCCGTTAAAATTTCGGCAAGCCGCACGGGAAATAGCAACGCTTACAGATAAGAAATTCCTTATGTTTGCTGAGCATTTTTTCACGATTTTGCCTCTAAGTTTAACAAACGAACGGCAAACCGGGCATTTCTTGACGCTGGTCGTACCAGCAGCACAATACAAAAGACGAAAACGCGTGCGTCATAAAGCCGTTTTTGTCGTTTTAATGGTATTTTGGCTATGTCTTTGTGGACTTTACTCAACATATAAATATTGGAGCTAGCAATGCGATTGAAGGGTAACGGAAAATGTCAAAGGAACGCAGACGATCAAAGGCATCGGAAAAACAAACTTTCTATTGACTACTGCTCGGCAAACAAGACTCCATTTCATTACTGTTAGTCTTCCGTGAATAGTGCCAGAATATTTGCTCTTAGCTGAACCACTGTGTGCTAACATATTCAACAAAAAATTTATGAGCCGTTATAAATGTATCTGATCATGTCCAGCCCCTCTTACCCGCTAGGCCAAAGACTAGCAAATCTGCCTAGGGCGGCGGTAATACATGGCAGGTTAGGCCCTAGGTGGCTAGAACGCGGCAGACAACGACAAGCACAAAAAAAAAGGAAATAAAACATAATAATCTATACTATTTATTATTATTAGTATGTATGATACTTATCATAGAACGTGTGTGATTTGATTCATGTTACTATGGTATCCGTTGTACGTGAGTGTGTGTCG
>JABUQX010116097.1:0-30782 GCA_015478945.1 Trachelipus rathkii | reverse complement strand
AGATCAGTGCTGTTCTCAAAACTTTTTCGCCATATTCGTCGGCTCCCTTGACTAATTCAAGTTTCCGAAGTCCACCCCATGTTCTAGATTCTAAAAGAACGTTTTACAATTTATAAAATTTGGTCTATTATTAATCATTAAATATACTAAATAATATTGCATGAATACAGCATGCCAAAAGCATTCCCAGGATTTTCCTCTGATATATCGCTATATACTAGTATAATAATTATATAGAATAATAATATATACTATATCGTATGATGTTTATGTTAATACTATAATATATTAATATATAGTATTAATCTAATTACTAGTCTGTAACCACCACTTTCACGGCGGCAGAGCCCTATTCAAGGACTGGGCGGGTGTTGCCACCCGCGCTCAATAAGTCAACAACTACAAAGCAAACTTACGCAATGCGCCCATCACATGAGCACAGACTCAGCTCTGCCGTTCTTGAAGTGGACGGGAGAATCGAAAATTCAAGCAGATAAACACACGAGCGAAAAGATGGAAAGGAGAATTCCACAGAACAGATGTGGCAGGAGAAGAAGACAGCCACGCTCACACTGCGAACAAGCTAGGCAGACTTAACGCAAATTCAACACAAAACTCATGTGTGGCAGACCAAACAGCCACATCCCTAGTTGCTGACCGAGGCCGACCCGTAACTACGCAATCAAAAGGACATCTACGGTCAACACTAGGCAACGTTACGTACCCTCAAACCACCAAACCGAGATTGATAAAGCCCACAACCTCCAGAGCACCTGCCTTGTCTGCCCTGCAAAACGCAACCGTCAAAACTCCAGAACCTATGCCACACCAACCACATGATACAACTCACTACACACGACACCTCGCATGTCATAATACGGTTCACCTATAAGACAAAGCGATAAAGCACCCAGCGCACCTCGTGTCCCCTCGCAAAGATAGAGCGGTACAGAAGTGAATAGGAAAGACACCAAGAACAGCCCTTCTCATTCTATAATCCAGCCCTTATTGGCCTTTGACTGCCGACACCTATCATTACAAAAAAGCCGGTTGAATCCAACAGGAGCACCCCCACCATATAACGCTGCACTCACCACATCCTCGCCAATCAGACTCCATACCAAGGGCGGTTGAGGTCCCTGTATAGCCGTGAGTGTTCCTCCATAAATAATAAGACGTCGAACCACATACCTGATCGACACATGCCAAAAGAGGAAAAAAAGTCTCAGCCTCTGATATGAACTTCGCAGTTTCTCTTGAGTCATGCTCCTTTTTACAGCGCTTAACAATGTGGCTATCAACTCAAGAGTATTTTTTGTTTATGTTAGGCCCAAAGGAAGTTTACTTATCCAGTCACCAGGAGAGACGAAACGCGAGAACCGCTCGAAAGAGAATAGCGAAAGTTTAAAGTTGTCTACTGCCAACCGTAGAGAGGGCGACTGCACAATTATGTACAAACGTTGAACTGTTTTTAAAAGAACATACGATAAGCCACACATTCACCAATAGAGCTTCAGCACGATCCACACAACCTCCGCGTGCACAACCAAATTATCCCTATCAGCCTCACCAGCCACACAGATGCCAACACACACAATCACTAGCAATCGGCACAAGAATTTAACGCAACGAGAGAGCAATTCTTAGAAGTAAAGAAGAAGAGCAGAATTGACAGAATTTAAAGAATGAAGGCATCGAGTCATCGGGCATATTCACAGTCGCAATAGAAGAGTAGATGTGCAGGTGAGAAGATCATAATTGGAAAAGTAGAATAAAGTTGGGAGATAAGACAGAACCTGAGGAACACCACTATTGACAGAAAAGGGAGTAAGAATAAGAAGTCACCCCAGTTCAAACAGCAGCCGATATGAGCGCTTATGAAAGGAAAACTAGACATAAGTAAGCAAAAAGAGACAGGAGAGAAACCAAAGACGAGGAAAGAGCTTGGACTCAAGAGAGCAGTGACCCGCGTGACCACCATACGATATATAATACTATATATATTTACGAGTATGAATACTATACTATACATAATAAATATTATATACATTATATTATAGTCATAGTTACGTACCCTACCACATTTAAAGACTAACCCCTTAAATAGTATATCGTGAGTATATATCATAGGATAATACGTTATATATATAAATATACTACTAAATAAAATATAATCATATAGACTAACCTATATAATATACATATATAAACTATATATAACTATATATATTCAGAAAGCGATACAACATAACTAAAATTTATGTACATTTAAAGCATCCAAGTTAGGAAATTCGCAGCATAATAACATTTTTTAAGATGCAAAACTGAAATACTAACTAATGAAAATATTCAGAAATCTTTCGCGGTCGACCCCAAGTCTGTAATTGCGAAGCTGCGTCACCCATAGGTGACCGTGCCGGTCACACAAGTTTAGAGAACCCACTGCGATCTAGATTATTGGAAAAAATTCCTCCTAAACCATAAGTAATTTAATTATCTTTTTATAAAATTTCATTAAATAGAGTGTTCTTTTAGATTTACTGCAAATTATATTAACTAATTACACCGGTGTTGAAACTAAAAATTTCAAATTCCTCAAGTCAAAACTCTATCAATTCCAAACGTTCACAGGGGCAGCTGTACAAATAAAATTTTACTTATATTTATAATATTTATATAGAGTGATCTATCATTTTTTTCATTTCCCACACTTATCTACTAACCTCTCATTCTTCGGAATTTTACTCAGTTAAAATAAATGGGAAGTCAAAACCGGCAACCCAAACTAGCAGGCCAACAAGATCAGGAGCACGGCCACGGCACTCGCGAGCCGGCAGCCGCAGAGCCAGGCAGCTCTCCTTCCGGAGCCAGGAGCCAGAGCTCAGATCCCTGGGCAGGGGTAATAAATTTTTCCTCATATCAGTGAGAAATAATTTCTAAGATTCTTGTCCAATGACAAAATACTATGGCCCATCACGCAAAATACGTACGCAACAGGTTCTTCACATAATAGTGCAAATCCTGTTAGTTAGAGGATCCGGAAGCCGGATCGAAGTAATAGCGGCAGTCGAAGTCGGCGCGTAGCCCAGAGACGGCAGGAGCCGGCACGCAACTCGGAGCAAGGTAAGCAGGAGCCTGGAGCAGGGATGCCGGAGCCGGAGCCGGAGCCAAAGCCGGAGCCCGGAAAATTGGAAAAATTTTTTTGCGAAAAATATTTTTTTAGGTGAAAAACTTATATGTCAGAAGAACTCGGCACGATGGACGACGCGCTGAACAATATCTAACAAATAGTGCAGAAACCTAAGTGGCGGTCAGCAGCCCGAAGTCGCTACGCCGATAAATAAGAGCCCAGAGCGGAAGAGCGCGAGCCGCGAGCCGGTATCGTTGGCGTATGAATTATTTTTCACACGAAATCTATTTCCCTCAAGAGCTGAAATTTATCTGTTACCATGATCCAAGGCACTCTTGCCAGAACCATTTCAAATAGTTGACACCATTCCTATAGTGGATCCGAAGATTCGCGGCTCCAGTTCGAAGTGGAGCGAGGCAGTCGGCAGCGGAGACGGGCTATTTGACGAGCGAAGTATGTAAATTATTTTTCGGAAAAATAGATTTTTTCTTATGGTCGAAAAATTTTAATTGTCGAATATATACAGTGGAGTTATATGTTCGTTGCTGTTACCTTAGTTGGTAATCAAGGAGCCGAAGCCGAGCGCAAACCGAAGCCGAAGTCAAGAGCTGGAGCCGGAGCCGAGAGGGAGCCGGGAGCCGGCAGCCGGAGCCGGAGCCGGAGCCGGAGCCGAGCTGTAGCCTGGGGTAGATTTTATTTCTATGAAAATAGTATTTTTAGTGTGAAAATCTACTGCGTTCGAGGCGTGCACACCTGAACAATTTACTCATAATACGTGGCGATCCTTAGTTCCGGGCATCACGGATCCAGAGTGCGAAGCGGTAAGCAGACAGAATCGGAGCGGATAGCCGGAGCCGGAGTCGGAGCCGAAGCCGAGCCGGAGAGCCGGAGCCGCGCAGCCGGAGCTGAGTAATTGCAATTTTTGCGAAAAAATAATGATCTTTGGCGTGGAAAAAAACATCATTGCAAGAAGAAGTGTCTGGCTAACCAATTGATCAAAATAGTGCAGAAACATTATGTTCGAGCGATCGACCGAGCGAAGCGAAGTCAGAGCAGGGCAGCCGAGACCGGCGAGCCGGAGCGCGGAGACGCGGCAGCCTGAGCGGAGCCCCGGATTCCTGGGATATGAAGCTTTCTCCGGGACAGCAACTCACTATTCTTCATAGACGTAGCAAATAAAGTTTATCTGGTCAGAAAGCACGTGCTGACCACCAATTTCACAATCAATGCAGAATCCTCTTTAGTCGGCATCGGAGTCAGATGACCGGCGCAGTCGAAGACGGAGCGTCGTATCGCAGGATCCGGAAGACACTGAGTATAAATTTTTTTGAAAAATAAATCTTTTAATTTAGGTGAAAAATTTTATGCCAGAAAACGTGCCCCTGGACAACAAATTACACTCAAACAGTGCAGAACCCCGATTGTCGGATACCGAGCGACAGTCAGAGCCCGGACTCCCGCAATCACAACTAGAGTATGAAATCTTTTTCACAAAGCAAATATCATCTTTAGTACAGCTAGTGCACAAAATCTTACTTTCTCGGAAGACCGTGCTGTAACATCATTATCTCTCAAATACGTCTGCAACCAGAATCCTCTCTTTACGTCGGCCTCTGTGAAGTTCGGCGTCTACTTTCTCTTCCATCCTTATCTCCCCAAGTGGTGGAGACCGGAGCCGGAGCCAGAGGCGGAGCCGGAATAAAAATATTTTCGAAAAAATAATACATTGGGGATAAATTTCTATTGCAAGAAGACACGTGAGCCAGCCCCACTCTGTAACAATTAAGTCAAATATTGCAGAACTCACCTTTTAGTCGATCGGGAGCTCGAAACCGATGTCAGAGCACGGAAAACCCGGCAAGCCTGGATCCGGATCCGCGCATTCTGGTATGAATTTTTTTCGGTTAAATACTTTTTTAGCCGTGAAAAGATTCATTGCTGTACAAGACGCTCTGCCTGAAAAGTTTTCCAGACACCACACAATAGTGCGCCTAGAAATACGCTTAGTCAGATCCCGGACCTCCGGTAAGTCGGCAATTCGGCCATTCGATTCAAAGTAGGAGCGGAAGCGGAAGCGCAGTATGAAATTTTTTTAAAATATAATATCATTCGGCGCCGCCATCATTAACATTTTCGCGGTGCAAACAAATGATTACGTGTAAGAAGGCATAATGCACTGCGCAGCCAATACAAATAGTGCAGAACTCGCTTAGTCGCGATTCGGAGCCGAAGCCCGAAGTCAGAGCACGGCAGCCCGATCTCGTGCATACGCTGCCCGATATGGTTATCCGGGAGGAAATATTTTATTAGGTGAAACAATTTGCATTCGTCTATATATATATTAGCTGATAACCAATTTTCAAAATTGCTGCAAAGATCCATAGTCGGAATCGGATCCGGGATTTTCCGGAGTCAGGGAGCGGAAGCCGGCAGCCGGAGCCGGATGATTAAGGAATTTAATAGAACAAATATATATTATAAAATGATGGAGGTAAAGTGTAAAGAAAGTCGCGACCTAAACATTTGATAAATAGATGCAGAAACCTTGGTCGGATTCCGATGCGAAGAAACCCGAAGTCGAGACAGCCGGAGCCGACACGGCCTATATATATATCTCGTATGTGAATTTATTTCGGGTAATTTTTTTTTTTAGATTGAAAAAATTATTGTCAGAAGACGTCGGCACGTGAACAATTTTCAAATCATGCAGAATCCTTAGTCGTATTCCGGAGCCGAGCCGAGGATCGAAGTGGAGTGCATAGTCGTAAAGATCTGCATTTCTATAGAATTGTTGTCATCAACCCAATAAAAGTTTTTTTTCGTTGGTGTCTTTTAGGTGATAAAATTTACTGCTCTAATCCTTCTCTTCCACACAATGTCAAAAAAGTAACAGAAATGTAGTCGCGCATTCACCGTAAGCCACACTCGAAGGTCGAGCCAAGAAGCTGGAACCAACTAAGCCAAAAGGAAGCCGCATTTCTGTGGTATGAAATTTTCTTCTCAAGAATTAATTTTTTAAGCTATGAAAAACTATAATGTCAAGAGAAAAACGTGCTGAAACAACTTTTTCCAATAGTACAGAACCTTAAGTAGATCCGGAGCCGAAGCCGAGTTTGGAGCCCGAGCTCAGTTAGTATATGAATTTATTTTCAAATAAAATTTTTTTTCTAGCCTATGACAACAAATATTATCTTTGCCAGTGAAGGGACGTGCTGAATAATTTTAACTAAAATAGCTTGCAGTCATTCCTGTAGTCGATCCGGCAGCCGAAGTCGAGGATGACGCCGGGAAAACCGGAACCGGGAGCCACACATGAAGTCCGTTGGGTATGGTTTTTTTTTGGAGATAGTGATTGTTTTTTAGTGAAATGCAATTATATTGATTCAGTAGACTGCTACTTAACAAATGCTTTCCAAAAATAGATACAGAATTCTTCAGGTCGCGCATCCGAGTCTCCGGATAATTCTCAGAGAGTCCGCCTGAGCAGCTGCGGCGAAGTGTAGTGAGACTCGGCTCAGCCCGCGCACACGTTATGAATTTTTGTCCTCGCGTGCAAAATTTCTGTTAACGCGGTGCGCGCACTATATAACGGATCATATTAATAGCCGAAGATGAGTGATGGAATCCCAACACTGTAAGCCAGCCTCCGCGTCGAACTGCGACGAATAGCTTCTAGCAACTAGTGCAACGACATAACTTTAGCGTTATGGCGACGGCACGCCGGGCACAGCCGGACGCTCTGGAAGCCGCGAAGAGCCTATATATATCTATCTGCGATAATGGAATTCTGTTTCAAGCAAATATCTTTTTTAGTGGGAAATATATATATATATATATATATATTTTTCAAATAGATGCATAATAACCTTAGTCGGAAACGGAGCCGCAGCTGGAGTCGGAGCAGAGTCGAAGTCGGAAGGCCGGAGCCAGAGTATGAATTTTTTCGAAAAATATTTATATATATTTATTGAAAACCAGAAGACTGTAGTTAAACAATTTTTCAACATAGTGCAGAAAACCTTAGCGGATCCGATCCGAGGCTGTAGGCGGAAGCCGGAAGCCGAGCGGATCTTTGGGTAAATGAAATTTTTCAGGAAATATTGTGTTGGTGAAAATATATTGTTATATGTGCTGAACAATTTTTCAGTGATAATAATCAGAATCCTTAGTCGGAATCGACATCAGGATCGGAACGGAGTCGCATGAATCGTTAGCCGGAAGCAGGAATTTCTTTTGAAAAATATCTTTTATTTGAAAAAAATTTATTACCAGAAAACGTGCTTATTAATTAAAATTAATGCAAAAAACCTTAGTCAGAAGCCGGAGCGGGAGTCAGATTTTGGGGTATAAACATATTCTATAAATATACTTCTTATAGTGGGAACATTAGAGAGAGATTATATTAGATGTTTGCAATATTATATACACCTGCTGTCAGTCCCTCTCGCCTTTTCTATAATGACTGTTTCAGTTTTTCTTCTCTAGATATTCTCATTACATCGTCTTCTCGCAATTGCGTATTTCATCTGATGACTCTATACTAGCCAATATGTATTCACATCTGTCAACATTTCTTGTCAAGGCCAACCCCTCGCCTGCTAGTAATGCTGCATCATCGGCATATAGTAGTGTGTGCTCATTGTCCACTGTCTACATATTTACTTTAAAAGCGTCCGCTAATCCATGTCTATAATATGAATAGTAGGGGCGAGAGCACACTTCCCTGTTCTCCACTCCTGAACTCTCTTTAAACCATCTCCTTCTTCTCTGCTCTCCACTGATATCTTATTTCTCTGTACCACTGTATGTACTTTTTATGCGGACTTTTTAATTTTGTGTGGTACTGGTCATCTTCTTCGTCCAGTGCTCCGCATAGCTTTTCCATCAATTCCTACAAATGCTTTTCAAAGATACACAACAACGCCAGCATCTGCCCCCCTGATTCCACTTTCTATTGTTTTCTATCAACATTTTAATATATATAACATATAATATATATATATATATATCATCTATATATATATATATAATATTATATAATATAACTATTATTATATATATAAACCCTCAATACTATAGCACCAATCTATAAAAGGGAGTTGAAATGTTATAATTTTTATCATTATTACCCACTCATATTACTATTTAACATATACATGCTCAACTATAATTACATCATATATTAAGCAATAATAATATTATATATATAATCCATGACATTTATAAACGCACTGATACCTAAAACTTCGACTTATATCATCACTAGCTACACACTAATTATACACTCTAATACCCATATATATTAATATATCTAATTCGCTTCAGCGTGAGATGATCGCCATTAGAGTGATTCATCCATAATAATCATAATTCGTACCAGTTAGTTCATTAAAATCTGATAATATCAACGATACTCCATATGCCCTGAAAATACCTCACTAACTCGCATACAGTCCTATATAATATATAAGCCATAGTCATGCTTATCCAACAATCACCATGAGAACCTTCAAACTACCTGTCTCAAGATTACATCATACTAGAACCCTTATAGTAGCGATCTAACTACCTAATATATATACTATATACTATCAATATTCACATCAATACTATTCAGCATCTACGATAGTTCATATAACTTTACGTATAACTAGCCTATATTATATCACCGCAGTATAATAATAACATCTCTAATAGTATAATCTACTCGAAGCACCTACTACAGCTATCAATCACTATTATACCGATCATCCACAACAATACACACCGTAATGATGTATATCTAACCAGAATATATTCAACCATATTTCGACTCGCACCTACATAACAGCACGACGCGCAAAAGACCGCAGTCTTCAAATAACGACAACTAAATATTGTCAGCTCGATCACTGTAGCGCGACATTTGCCTCGCGCTATATCCCACTCACGTCACATATTTGAGTCGCGGACTCAGTCATCCGGTATCTGTTCTCTATATATTCTTCTTCCGGCCCTCCGATCCTCAGGCTCCTGAACACTCAGCTAGCACCCCCCCGCCCCGTCCTGATCGACTCACGAGTCTTACTTCTTGCACAGCTATCTATGTCACTATGGGACTTCCTTACTCAAACAATACCTTATCACATGCGATATCGAGAGCCTCATATCGGACTCACAATTGCGGATCGCTAATGCTCGTGCAGGAAGCGATGTACATACTCATATAACTACCGACTCACCTGCAGCACCTACACAGATCGATATATGCAGACGATCTTAATCTTAGCATTTCCAGTCCGTCGAGAGCGTGTGCCCAGCATCATAAATTGGACGGAAATACCTTCTAAATCGATTCTTAACTACAAAATAAGCCTCACCGTTCGAGTTAACGAGCATAGTGATAAAATATCTTAAAAATTGTAGATTTTATAGAGTTGGGGTGATATATTTAAAAGTAATAAAGTTTTACTATAACTATTCTTAACTACTTACTACTACTACTACTACTACTACACTACTACAAGCCCATTACTACTATTACTGCTAACTACTTATCTCGATTCTTACTGCTATCTACTACGACCACTGCTATCTTCAGATACTTATTACTGCTTGCTACTACCTACTACTACTACTACTACTCACTCCACTACTACTACCTAACTTATTACTAACTACCACAATCAGTCACAAACACGTGTTACCAGACTCTGATTATCCATATCTTAACTACATTAAGTAAAATCTTCTATAGCATTCCTTTACTTCTGTTTCAGTATTCTGCAGTTAAGTAGTAAGAAACTTTATTATTTATTACTTTTGATTATTCTTTCCAGCAAATGAGTACTACACACAACCAGTCACGTGAGAGAGCTATATCAAAGCCGCTTAAAGCATGGCTGTCACGCGGAGAGAGAGTCCGTACCATCGGATGTGATCGCACCGCCGACCCGTGAGGCAGCCGGCTATCTTTGCACCCACCGACATGTCTTTTAAGTCCTCTAGCGTCAGCTCAAAAACGTGTTTTTACTGCAAAGTTTCCGGTACTTAATACATTACGAAAATCAATAACGATGACTGATATTTAATCACTCTCCCAATCTATCGAAAGTATTACATGCACTAGCACGTGTTAGAAATCTTATGGATAGAACACAGTTGGTGCATGGTTAGATTCATTGGCGAGAATTTTGTTAATGTCAACCTTTATTCGCAGTCCATAATGGTATTTATATTTGATTAAAGATAGTATAGGGGACTAAGTTTTGTTGTGTTGTTGTTGTTTGATTGTTGTTGTTGTGTTGTTGTGTGTGTTGCTTGTTGTTTTGTGGTGTTGGTGGTGGTTTTTGTTAGTTAAGTGTAGTTTTTGTTGTGTTGTGTTTGTGTTGTTGTTGTTGTTGTTGCTCTTGTATCATTGTTGTGACCGATGTTGTATGTTGTTGTTGCTGTTGTCTCTTGTTGCTTTTGTTGTTGTTTTTGTTGATGAGATTGATAGTATACAAGGCCTCAGCATTGTTGTTGCTGTTGTTGCTGGTATATATAGTAGATATATATAATACTATACTATTAATATATATATATAACTAATATATATATACATATTTTCATTATATATATATATATAAACAGATTACCATATAATATATACTTATATATTATAATATATTTACTATATATATATATATACTAATATACTAAGTTGAGTGTAATATATATATATATATATATATTATTATTATATATAATATATATATATATTACTATATATATATATATATATACTATTATATAGTATTATATATATATACTATAAAATATAATTATATATATATAATTATATATATATTAAATAGGTAGTACTCTCTAGATATTAATAATTTGATACTTACATAATATCTATATTTAATTTCACATATATATATATATATATATTTAAATTCTAAGTTCAAAGTTTAAAAACAGCAGAGCATATAAGTTATTTAATAACGGAATATCATGTCGATGTTTTTCTACTTACTATACTCACTACCTACAACTACTACTTACTACCACTCACTACTACTACTAGCTACTACTACTACTACTACACTTACTACTTCTACTACAAGCGTTTATAACTATTTATACGCTTGAGGTCCATTATGTCAGTTCCTTCTCTTATTCTTCTTATTCTTCTTTTTCTTCTTCTGCTTCTTCTTCTTTCTTCTTCTTCTTCTTCTTCTTCTTTCTTCTTCTTCTTCTTTTTTCTTCTTCTTCTTCTTTTTCTTCTTCTTCTTCTTCTTGTTTCACTGTTGTTAAAATTCTTCTTCTCTTCTCTCTTCTTCTCTTCTTCTCTTCTTTTCTTCTTCTTCTTCTTCTTCTTCTTCTTTCTTCTTCTTCTTCTTCTTCTTCTCATTCTTCTTCTTCTTATTCTAGTCGCTGACTAGACTTCAAACTAATAAGACGTGTGTTAAATTGTATACGGAATATTAAAACAGTAGGAAATAGAAGGAAAATTTGAAAGAGTAAAAATGTTACAGAAGAAACTTTTTAAGATGGTATAAAAATTATACTTTTTTATTTCACGTTTATAAAAAGAACAAAGTATTTATAATTTGAAACATTAAATGTAATTATTTTATTTTTCAGATTTTATTTTTATTTTTGAATAATTTCGCTTTTTATAAAAGCAAAACTTATTTAAATTTAAACTAATGGCCTCCTGCAACCCGCTTCACTTGCTGCTTACATGTTGTAATACTATGCCGGTGGTATTCAGATGTTTCCTGAAATACATTGGTCCCTAATAAATTTTCTGTCTTGCGACTGTCTGTAGCCTTGAAAAAAATATAGAGAATATTCAAAATGAAATCATTGGTCTAAAAAAAAATATGATAGGTAACCTAGAGAAAAACATAAATGTGGCTAACTCCTCTAAGCAAAATCCTTAATCATTGGAACAAAGAATTTGATGAGCAAAGTTAAATACATGTTTCAAGGCGGACTTTATGTGGCTGAAAAGAGCCTTAGAGTTCTTTTAAAAAACAATTTAGACTTGCTAGAAATACAGAAGAAAAAACCAAAAGGGACCATTCGAAAGGACAATGACAAAGACAAATTTACGAGGGTCTCTCTAATGGAGTCAAACCCAAATTAAGACCTAACTTTGAAATTACCCGACCTCGAATCCCGTATTTCCCTCTTAGAAGTTGCAAAAATGTGTAAACTGAAACATTTTTGATTGCGAACTTCAAATGCGTACGCAACGATGGAATAAAGAATTTATTTAGTATATTCCTGTTGAAAGAAAAATCTCAAACAGCGTTCGGGAGGTGATTCGTATTTTGAAAATTGAATTGAAGGATTTAGGATGGAATCATAATAAGAGTCTAGTATGTGTCATGATTGGATCGAATGACGTATACAAAAAGGAAACTGTGGTCAACGAACTTATCAAATATGTACTGAAATTGAGGAAAAAATCTGAAAGAAAAACAGGTAATGTTTTGTGTCTCGCGGAAATTTGCCTCGTAATTAATGGGCTTAAGTATTTCCAGCAAGGCGTATATTTTCAACACCAGGACTGGAAGAAATTTGCAAGCATGAAAACCCAACACAAACTAGAGTGCTCCAAAGGACCTTATTGTTGATACAAAATTGATTTATTAGCAGATCGATACCGTCATTGAATATGCAATTGGTGATGCAAGATTGGGTCGACTCTTGACACCTCGTTAGAAAAATTAACATCAGAATTAATGAAAATCGGGAATTGTCGTAAACTCCAGATGTCCATCGCGTCGATATGTGCGAAATGAAGCCCGGTATCTTCTAACGCAAAGAAGGTATCCGGAACAAAATATAATGAATTTTTAAAAGCTTATTGTTTATATAAGAAAAATCTACGATATATTACTAATTAATGAAAACATGGTTCCAACTTTAAAGATCGTGATTTTTTTTCGGATATTAGAATTTACTGGCGTATAAAATTATACCTTCAAATAACTTAAGAGGAGGGGGACGGTGCCGTTATGAACTTTAACATTAAAAAAAATATATATTAACTACAAAGGTCTAAAAATTAACCACAAAATGATTAAATTGATATACTTGGTGTTAAAATAAAAACATCGAATATAAAATTGAACTTAATAAATGTATATCGTCCACCGTTCTCACAATCAGTCAAATAAGATGTAGCTTTTTCATAAAGGAATTGAGCAGAGCTCAGAAGGATTCCCAATAATTTGTATGAGACTTAACTGCCCCAAATATCTCGACTATAATTTTAGTTGATGCAGACCAGAAGGAAAGCATTACATAAAATTCTTAGAGATGAATTTCACTTTTCAAACTAATTGATTTGCCCTACGAGTGGGAAACAATATATTCATAGACCTATTTAATAGTGAGTCACTTTGAACTTGCGGAAGAAGTTGAGGTTAATAGAACCCATTGGTAAACAGTGATCATACATTATTTAAATTACCCACTTAAGATATTGAACCAAAAAAATACACAACAATTACTTGAAATTTCAGATTTTCGAGAACGCCAATTTTAATGCATGAAAAGCAACAGTTATCGTGTCTATGACGGGATGAAGATTTAACAGGCAAATGCAAATTGTAATGTGGATACGTTTCTACAAATCAGTTTAAAGACAAAGAAAAAGATTTTCTTCCATATAAAATGAAACAAACTTAACCAATTTCGAGCCAAGGGATTGTGGAAAAATGAAATTAGATATTTTCTTTAAAGTAATAGAATAGAGCATATAAACTAGTAAAGTCGTCTCCCCATCAGTGGAAAAATCAAATAAATTAGATACATAGCCTGTCGGGCGAGCTGCAAACGATAATTAGATATTATAAACGAAACTATGAAATTTAAAATTGCTCGTGAATGTAAAATTAATCCTAAAAAGTTTTACAAATATGTAATAACAAAAGTTCCATTAAGGAATCAATTGGACCTTTACTGGACACTAATGGTAATTTAAAATCAAACAGGGTGCTGTGATAGTGGCAAACAATTCTAAATCAATTTTTCTCGACAGTTTTACGAAAGAAGTAATCTAGAAGACCTGCCTAGCATGGAAGACATAAGGGATTTTTATGCAGACAAAATTTTAGATACATTTTGAAATTTTAGGAGAGGAAGTTGCTTTCCAGATTGATTAAACTATTAAATAAATAAATCACCTGGACCAGAATGGATTACTAATCCAATGCATCTCAAAAATTTGACAAGACATATTTAGTGAAACCTTGACAATGCTTTCAATTTAAGTCTTTAAAGAGAAGGAATGAGTTCCTCAGTGATTTCAAACATGCCTAATATTAACTCCCATTTCAAATAAAGTGAGATCGTAAGGTTTCGAATAAATACAGACCAATTAGCTTGACTGTTTGGACTTATGGTAAAAATTTTGAAGCCAATACTAACTAATAGTTTAGTTGCACATGAAATCATGGAATGCTCAAGAAAGGGACTAAGATTAATAAGGACCTCTGAGAAATTAGAATTATAATTAAGAAAAGAACAAGAATTTTTTAATGTGGTTATTAACGATGTAGATAATTAAAAATCCTTCGATGTCATTTACTTAGACTTCAACAAGCATTTGATACCGTCCCTCATCAAAGTTTATTGGAAAAGCTTAAGCTCATGGTATTCGGGGAAGACTTTTAAATTGGATAAAATTGGTTTCGGATCGACAACAAACTAGTCGTTATCAAATGTGAATGCTCCAGATTTGGACGGGAAATGTTACTAGTGTGTACCGCAATGGATCTTTCCTGGGTCCGAATACTGTTCAATTATATATGTAAATGACATAGAATGACAATATTTTAGGCAATATTTCGAAATTTGCGGATGATACGAAACTTGGAAGTTACACAATATGTTGAGAAAAATGATGATTTAAATCAGAAAAACGTGATTAGAAAAGATTGTCTGTTGGTCAAAACATATGGGCAAATGAAATTTAATACCGCATAAATGTAAAGTTTATACATTTTGGGATTAGGAACAATGATATGATTACAAAAATAGATGACACAATTATCAAAGTTGTCAGTTAGGAAAAGGATCTAGGAGTATTATTAATTAAGGATTTAAAGTTTGCGAAACAATGTGCTGAAGCTGTAAAAAAGCAAATTAAAGCTCTAGGATTTATTGCCAGAACTTCGAATATAAATCTAAAAATAAAACTTTCTCTCTATAAAACATTAGTTAGACCTTATCTGGAATACGCAGTTCAGTTTTGGAGTCCATAACCGTCAAAAAAGACATAGAAAAAATTGAAAAATTCAAAGAAGGGCAACCTAATTTATCCCTGAATTGAGAGGTAAATCATACGAACAACGACTACGCCGTGAATTAGAATCCATTCTTTAGAGAACAAGAAGATTGAGAGTGAAATTAATGGAAGTTTTCAAAATACTAAATAAATTTGACAATATCGGATTACAGGCAATTCTTGAGATATAATTTTAATGATGTAACACAAAGAAATGGGCATAAACTCTGTCATGAAACGATTTCAAACAAATATAGCAAAAGAATTTCTTCACTTACGGTGTAATCGAGAATCTGAATAGTCTTTCTTATGAATAGTAGTGTACAGCGCTAACATCGATTCAATTTCAAGAAAAAGTTAGATAAACACGTTAAGGAAATTGGTCTGTGAAGTCAATTCAACTCGATTTAATTTATTCAAACACAAGAATCTGTAGTATCCTGAATATGGTAAAATCAATCTAAAAAAATTTGAAATAATTTATAAAATGTTATAAGTACAGCGTAAAAAGAATTTACGGCTTGTATTAGCTTTGATGTTTCATGCGCTTTGCAAATATGCCGTTCTAGATGAGTGATAATCATCGATTCGCCACTAACCTGTTAATAAATAGCTTGATGTTTACGCATAGAAATCTGTTACAAAGATAATTGTAATTCCAATTAACTGTAGTAAGGCCTTTGATGTTTAATTCGCATAGAACATATCTGTCCTAAGACTGTGATCTATTCGATCACACTGAATGGCTTGAGGCTGGCTTTGATTGTTTTTCCGCCATAGAACATATCTGTTCTAATACGGTGATCTACATCAGATGCACACTGAATAAAACTGTAGTAATATTTTGATGTCACCGGCATAGAACATATCTGTTCTAAGACGGTGATCAAATCGATCACAACACAATAAATAAACAAAAATACTTAACATACTATGATATTTGGTTGCTTAGAAGCAGATCTGCTTCTAAGTGAGCAACTCATATCGTTACATAGAAAATAGCGTAAAATTAATATGCTTATTTTCAAAAATACATAACAGGTTTTTTTTAATAACTGTAGAACATCCAACAAATTAAATAAACAAAATATTACTAAGAGAAGATCAGCCTTGAGTGGACTGTAAAATCTTTGCTAGGCGTTGTGTATAGTTAGTTACTGTATAGTAGTTCTTCTTCTTCTTCTACTTGTTCTTCTTCTTTAGCTATCTTTGCACATATACCGGTTATCATGTTAACCTTCACTGTGATTCTACTACTACTACTATTTTACTACTTACACTATACTACTACTACTACTACTACTACTACTACTACCACTACTCTACGACACTACTTACTAGTCAAGGACATTTCTCTACAAAATTTTGACTATTATACCGTTGTAGGTTCATAAATGTGTTCTTTCTTCTCTATTTTATTCTTATTCTTCTTCTTCTTCTTCTTCTTCTTCTTCTCTCTTCTTCTTCTTCTTCTGCTTCTTCTTCTTACTTCTTCTTCTTCTTCTTCTCTTCTTCTTCTTCTACTGTTCAGTCTTCTACTTCGTCTTCTTCTTTAGTATCTTTGCCACAATAATGACCGCGTTATCATGTTAACTTCACTCTGAATCTACTACTACTACTACCTACTACGAGCATACTACTACTACTTTACTATACTACTACTAGTCATTACTACTACTACCAGCGTCTCATATAACGTTACTATTACTACTACCTGACACTACTACTCACTTACTACTACTCACTACTACTACTACTACTGAACTACTACTACTTACTCCTACTACTATACATACTATACTACCACTACTTACAGCCTACCAATGTATATACTGTTATCCGACGTGTTATTTCCAATTAGATGGCGTTGTTCTGCTAGGACATAACAACAGTTTAAATCAGATATAGTTAAAATCAGTTAAAAGCAGTAAAATACGGTATGGACAGAGTCTTGAGCGGGAGGTATCCCATTGGGGTTTGCGCCATAAACAACTTCCCGGTATTCTGTTTTACTGCTTCTCAGGTATGAATCGCAGCCACATAAAACATTCGTCTTTATTGAAAATCTTGGACAACAACTTTTATTCTCTTGAACAAACCAAAAATCTTGTACATACTCAGTATCAAAACTGCTTCTACAATACGATTAAAATAATAAGGGAATCACGTTTATACAAACTCTAAACTACAATCACATCTTCGATAATTAGACTAAGTCGAAACCGCGAGCTTTTTGTGCGACAGTACCTCCACTCTCACCTAATCTTTTTTTCAGACCTTCTATACCCCATTTTCTACCTTTCTATAATGATTTCACCAATGCTAGGAACCCAATTAGCGACGTACTGAAAACATTATATAAACCGTGTTAAGCACCGATACATTCTCTGTGCAGACTTTTCTTCTTTTTCATCTTCTTCTCCTATATATACTATAAATAATATATATATATATATATATTATATATAATATATATATATATTATATATATATATATAGTATATATATATATATCATATTTATAATAAAAAAACAAAAATTGATGTTGTCGACATGTAAAGACCTAAAGACCGCCCAGTATCGCTCAAGCCCGGTGGGCATGCGGGTTCTGTACTCAGCTGCGCAAGCTCTTTAGACGTCCTTATGGCGGTTAAGTAAAAAACACTTTTTACGTTACCCTAAGACGTAAAAGACGCTAAAGACGTAAGGACGTAAAGACATAAAGACGTGTCGCCAGGAGAGGAGTGAGGGGGGATCCCTCCTGGCGCAACGCCTTTACTGCTTTTAGGGAAAAATAAAACATAAACAATATTAAATAAAAAAAATATGACTTGAATCAATAGATCAATAGAGCCAATTAGATCAAAGATCAATACGAATCAATAGATCATAGCTGCGTTAGAACGAGGTGGTTTGGCATTGTGTTTGATTTAATTGATTACTGCTTTAGGTATGTAATGTTAATTTTTAATCATATAAAATATGACATGAATCCCATTATAAGATCAAATGAGATCAATAGAAATAATCACATAGCTTAGTATAGCGTAAGCCTCGTAGTCCGTGCCGTGCCATGGTGGTTTGATTTATTGATTTACTGCCCTAGGGTGTAAAAGTACAATTTTTTACGTTATAAACAGAAAAAGCGATAAAATTTTTAATAAAAAACAAAACAATAATTATATAATACTTATAATATATTATTATTATATATATATTACTAATTTACTAGGTATACATATTATATACTATAGTATTTATTATACTATATATATATTACTATACCTATATCTATAATATTCACATAGTAACGTTACAGGTGAATCATAATATATATTAAACACCCTACGGATACTATTCACTAGGAAGCACGGTTACACCTCGCACCCACGCCCCGCGCGCACTCCCACTTCCTCTATATCAAGGATAGTTCTACTGTACAACAGGTAGTGCCACACCACTATCCTGAGAACACTGTCGGCGTCGCTGCTCGCATCCCATCAGTATCGCGTCCGTATACCATCAGATAATCTCTAACTGGGCGCCGGTCCGAAGGCTCCACACGCACGCAGACCGCGAGCGTACGCACTCTCTCTCGGTTATGAATCAGCGCTTAGCGTTGTCGCGCCGGTTTCGCGCGCGCGGACGCGTTCGCGTTGGCCTTCCACTCCGTCTCAGTACTTTCATGAAAGTAGCCAAGCTACTTTCATGAAAATTTCATGAAAGTAGCTCATGGACGTGGCTACGCCACCTTGTACGCGGCTTACGTCCAGTACACGGCATTTAGATAGCAAGGACGGGGAGGGGTGCGTACATTGAGCACATATGTTAGGCCTAAAATACATCCAGGAAAGATGCTGGAACCTCTTTCCAGCACTTGTGATGACGCCTTAGCCAAAACAAAGGTGGCGGTTGGGGGTCAGAAGCACACACATCGACTCGGTCAAATGACTGCTCTCAGTTTAAACGGGTATAAAAGCCTGTTATCCTCACGTGACAGTGTACCTGAGATATGGTCAGTATACACACACTCCGTACTTCACGTACTGGGCAACATTCAGATACAGACAATTATGGGACCCCAGGTGGGTTCGGCTCCCACAAAACAAGAACGCACCGCGGGCAACCCACGAAAAGTATACCCTCAAAAGATCAGCACGCGTGGGGAAAGCATCGCAAATAGCTCTCCCTGCTCACAACAGCTGACGACGGTCGACCAGCAGACGCACTGGCGCAACCGTCGTGCCAGCCGACCAGCAGTAACCACGTCGCACCCGTCCGCGTCGGCCCCCGGACCTTCCATACGTGCCCAAATATCACTCACGAAAGACGCTGGGGTACAGCGGTCACCGGTGAAAACTTTTGAATAGGATCCGTTAGCATTACTACTAGCGACACATCGGATCATATGAAGAGAGATTTCTACGCTTGGCTACTAAGGGCAGGGAACCCCTTAATGTCCAATAATAATAATGAGTATCTATATTTTCGTTAGCAACCCGGCTCTTTACTTTATGCTTGCAGTACTCCTGGACCAGCATTGAAATTTTATGCGCCTAGAAGCAGGATCTTCTGAAGAGCTCTGGGAAAGAGAGTTTTGAAGCCAAATGGAAGATTGCTAGTCTCCACTGAAAGGGTTTGAAACACCTCTACCTCGAGTAAATATAAACTGCAAAGCACGCATACCTGAAGCCATCAGAGGAAGCCATTGCGAGCCAGAGAAATAGTTTTCTAGAGGTGTCAGGGAGCTCAAAAAGGTTGTTAGCGGCAGTAAAAACAAGAAGAAGGCTGGTCCAACTTTGACGGGAGGCGATTAGTCCTACTACTGGGAGATGTATATATGGACTATTCAGTCACCCAATATAGACTATAACTATCATTATACAGTATCATCCCTCAATCCCTATATAGTTGTATGAACCTAATAATATACTTACTATCATTATATATAGTATACGCTACTATCTAGATATATAATAAACTAACTACACCGTACCCTGATACTATTACTATATAATCATACCACAAATATCGATATATAACCTACTATATTATCGATATTGATACAGTAGGTTCGACCATACCAGGAGAGAACAAAATCAATAATTCAATGTACTCGTTAGTTTAAGAATCTTATAGGTAAATACATTAAATTTTGCGGTAGAACCTAATCCTAACCAACCTAACACTAACCGTAACCTAACCAAAACTTAAGCTACTCACCACTCAGAAATCTAATCATCGCTCTAACACCCTAATATATTAGACCCGGAGGTCAACCCACACTATAAAATTGCTCCTCACTTATACTATATACATGACTACTACGTAAGATATAGAATACTATAAATCTACGTACGGATAATATAGCACTAGACTATGCTACACTCAATTACTATAACTACGACTATATTATACATATAACTCCACTACGCACCTATATTAACCTATATTAACATATATACATACCTATATACATATATATATATATATATATGTATCATACTATAAACACTAATTGTATAAAAGTTATATTATACTGTTGCATTGAACCACCAATAATCAAGGAGTGGCTGTATAACTATATACTATAGTATAAACTACTATAATACTATGTATTATATACCTATATAGTATATATATATAATATGATAATGTACATATATATACATATACTAGCTCCTATATCGTATACCCTATAGTATATAGTGAGAGTGTATCATACCATACTATATATATATATATTATATATATACTATCAATATATATATAATATATATATATATATTATACTATACTATATACTACTATAATATACTATATACTATATACTCCTCCAACCTAGACTCCTCACATTAGTATCAATATAATATATATGTACATATGATATACATACTGAGTACCATTATTAGAATATTCACATTCGACCTATTATATAATATACTATATATATATATAGTATATATATATATATATATATCATATATTATATACTACTATATATATATAAAGTATATATTATATATTAATATATATATATATATTAAATTCTTTCTTACACTTGGCTGGAGCACTTGGAGCAGGTGGTGGACTCCGATACCCTCAAAAAAGATGAGATGAAACTCCAGGGACTTTGCATACCATCCAAGCCAAAACAACCACACGGGACACCAGCGAGGGACATGGGATGCTGGCTCTGACGTCCGTTTTTCCCCTATTTCCTTGACGAGGCCAAATCAAATCCGTAGCCATGATCCCGACACTTCTTCGAATAAATGAACATTTTTGACAAACGGCAGTTGCCTGTTGACTGAACCCTGGCCAGGCGATCCAGTCCTAGCATCCGTGACCAGCCACTGTTACAGTCTGGTGAAGAAGATCCAATGGAAGGCTGAAGCCAATATCAAGTTATGGGCGTGAAAACCTCAGTCATAAGTGATTGTTTGGTGTCGGCCTATACCACATCGCGCAAGCATGCATGTCTCCCTCATAGGTTCCCTACCGGAGACTATCTGGATTGAAGCGGTTGGACAGGAGCACTCATTCAGGCTGAGATTGTTACCAGTGGAACAGAAGAATCGTTTTTGAAAGCTTCTCACGTGACACGCACAAGACTGGCTCACCAAATCACAGCCAGTAGCCTGTTACTACTTTAGGGGACTGCCTACAAGGAGTACGTCCATACTTTGGAAGATGCAAGCGGAGCGGTGCCATTTGAAGACTGGTCTGAATCTAGATTCGCAGAATCTCCTCAATTCCATCTCTGGCCCTTAATCCTGCAGCTGGAGCTGTTTGTGATGGTCTACGTGAGAGCGATACGTGAGGGCGACTTCCTTTTCTACATACAGGCCCTGTGGAAGATTGTCTCTTGGCTCTTTGCACTCGGCCATACGCTCAACTTGAGATGGGTGCCTACCACCTAGGTGACATGGTGTCACTGAAGCAGCTCCATCCCGGTGTATATGATGAGTTTCTGAAGGGGAAATTTGTTGTCAAGAAGTCAAATCGTTCATTCTCTGTTTGTGACCAGTCCCACAAACAAAGCAATGATTGCGTCAAAGGAGACGGCAGTGCTGTGGGCCTGACAGAGAACCCTGCAGCTCTGCGAAGCTGGATGGCATCTCGTCCAGAGATGGCTCGTTTAATTCAGGAATTGAACAGGCATGACAAAGATGAACGGCACCTTGAACAGAAGAACCATGCACAGATGGCATACTTAAAAAAAAAAAACCGATGTCGATCGTTCGAGAACAGATGACAGAGATGCGAACCTCTTTCCGAATACAGCAATTGATCCCTGCCTCTCGAACATGCATGAAGTTGAAGAATACACTTGACAAATCGCATGCGAAGATATAGTAGCAACATATGTTGAAAAAGACTTGTAAAATCCAGACGTCGCCACATCACATACCATCAAGCGAGTATAACCTACATTTTCAGCAAGACACGTATTCAGAAAAAATCAGAGTAAAGAGCTACCATACGTCTTTACCATGAAGTACGATAATGCTATACTCCAGTGCTGATATACATCTTGCCTCAGAGATACGCCATGGGATGTCATAGACGAATTTCTATTCAACACTATAACAGGGTCCACCATCTCTTAGCTCTCATATGGAGGCCTAAAAACTAACCAAGTCATAGACTTACAACCTTGTCCCTGGAACTTAATTCCAGTAATGAAGTATGTTCCACCCTCCTACCAAGACAGTCAACATCCCTATAAATATGCTCCATGCACCAAACATCTCGAACAAGGAAGCAGTCTTCCAAAATATATGAGCATTCAGTCTTTTCGCCTACTATACATCCCTCTCAACTGAGACAGTACTAGACATTTGATGATTACCTACAGACATTTAACGCACAAACAACTCGCACAAATGGCGAAGGAGTAAGAGACGAAGTAGAGCCATCAACTCTGTTTCTCTTATAACGCAGAGTTTCTTCGCACGATGTAAACATAGACAGCTGCCTATCTCTTTCAGTTTCAAACGGTCAACATACCACCTATCAAACAGATCAATCACCACTACAACTACTGCGTTTCGCATGCAATCCTTTTCATGCATACGTACTACAGATTCTAATCACAACCCATGCACTGACGCAAGTGCATGGACATGACTGGTCGACGACCAACAAAAGCAACATAATTAACCATTATTATTTTGATAAATCAATATTCAATATAATTAAAACAATAAAGATATAGAAAGCCTAATTTCGGTACCTTTATCAACAAACCAGAAATAAATAATTCTAAAGTTCAATCAAGTACATTGTGATCTCAAAATACTTAAGAACAAAACTATGTCAAAACTTAAAATTCTTTACGTCCAAAACAATGTATGTTTCCCATTCAACCTACTTCTCAGGCGACGAAGAGCTGCGATAGTGTGTTAATAACAATGGAAATTCAATTCCACATAGGACTTATAGATAATCGTACAAATACATCCTGATTTATGACGTCAAGGATAGCTATGTTGCCATTCTTGAAAGGGCCGACCATCTTCACAGTCGAATCGGAGATTCCCTTAATATCTTTACCATACCAATACTCCTGAACTTGTCTAACATTCAGACCAAGTTACTTCATTTCATTCACACTGCAATTGTTCACCAATCTGCCGTACAATTATATAAATATAGAATATTGAATAGTAATATATCAATCATATAATACTATTATAATTATTCACTAATAGGCGGGTAGTAGCTAGTCATAAAATACCCCACTAGGAGGGGTATTTCCACTTCACTACTAAGGGCGAACTATAGATATAAACATATATAATATATATAAAATTATATATATATATGATCATATATTATCAAGTGTAGGAGAGTATATATTCGTATTTATCATACCTTTATATATCCATATGTATATATATATACATATATACAAACGATATACTTTTTATATACATACACATAAATATATATAATACTATAGAGTATATATATAAGCAGATATATTTATATTATCACTATTTTAGCATAGGAAGCAAATATATATAATATAGAAATCTATAGGATATACCATATTATAACTATTATATATTAGCTAATATACTAAAAAATGTAGAGTACATACATATTAGTAATATTATATCATATATAATAGGGGGCTATAATAAAAACACTAGTATTAACAATAGTATTAAGTATCAGGTATATATATATATATATCAAATAATATAAAAAGCTTTACAGGTTATTATAAACACTTTATAATTACATGTATATAATGTAGTATATGTGAGAGGTAATAGAGTGAGAGTATACAACATATTAATATTATAGTTATAAAATATAATGAATAGAGATGGATAGAAATGAAGCACAATTACATGCAACATTAATCATGAGAATGACGCGGTTTAATATAGAGCGGTACCCATCATCACCACTGCAATTGAAATAAAATCACATATATTACAACACAAAAACACTAATATAAAAGAATAATATAAAAAATAATACAATGAGGCTATACAAAACACCACAATATTAAATTTAAAAAAAACAATCACCACGAAAAATAAATAAGAGATTAAGGATTCAATATATATAAAACGCGAGAGAGAGCGAGCTAAAATTACGAGTATTTAAATTCTAAGCAAACAAAAAAGAAATCACGTTGTTGGTAATACTAATATATAAATAATATGGAAAAGGGATTAGAAAACAAATCTTTATTTAATTCGGGTTTTTAATCAAAAAATGTATAGAGACTCAGAATCTTCTGTCGATACATGTATTTTCCATAAAAATTGGATACAACAATCTTAACTATGTATGAAACCATTATGGTATGAATTGCCTTCTGGTCGATAGGTAACCATTCTAATAAGAAACTCCCGGTGTCAGATCTAAGTAACATTGACCGTTGGCCCACTATGCTGACGGCACCCGCACACTATACGAATTATACTAGATTAAGCCCCTCATATGTAGGAAGAGAATCTTTATGCGGATAAAATTTCAAAACTAGTATTAATAGAACGAAATAAAGGCGAGGGCAAGAGAGAGAGAAGCGAGTTCAGCAGTTATAAGTTTCACAAGTTTGCGTGTCTAACCAAAGAAGCTGAATTAAATAAAATGTTTAGGGACGTTGACTTGAAGAATTTTGGCGAAATGTTATAAGGAAATCGATTTACTAGGTTTTTAGTCCTATAGTGTATTTGAAAGAAATGCACAATACATACGCAAAATGTAGCAACACATTTCTTATTTTCAATTATTACTGGACAAGAAAAACCCACTAAGCCACAAAGATACAACCGGAAAATTTGCATTGTAGTAAGACAGTTTGTATTTGAAGAAAACTAAAAAAATAAGACCTAAAGTAGGAGTTTGGTATAAAGTGTGAGAAGAACCTTGTTGAGAGTAATGTATGTCTTCAATAAAAGGGTAAAGATTATTGAGGTGCTCGACATAAAGAGGATGTAGGCATGTTGTTCTGAGAGAGTAGAATAAAGCAAGTGAAAGGGATCCCAATATTAAACAAAACAATCATGACCAAGCGTCTATAAAAAGGTAGAATCAAGGGCGCAGTTCTGAACCAAGATTGCTCATGTAAAACAATAAAAAATCGTTTTCGAAGTGGCCGAGGGACCCCATGCCATACGTCAATTTTGGAGAAGCGTTCATAAACAGAAAAAAACGTATCCATCGCAGGTAAGATTTGTAACGAACTATATTATACTGTCAATAAGATGGCAATCTAAAAGATCGAGCAAAAGTGTTGCATTAGTTCTCTGACGGAAGGGTGTGAGAGAAGAGCATGAATATTCTAAACTTCATGGCATTTCGAAAAAGGAGTATCAGTGTCAAGAAGTTAGCAAAATCAAAGATCATCTTTAATGGTAATTTTAGAAGGAGGAGGTTCTATAAGGAGGAAGTAAATCTTAGCCCCAAGCTCGAGAGGGCGGTGGTAACGGCTGATAGAAGAGTTTTAAAGTAACTGCAGTTTGAGTTTTAGAGCCGTACAATAAACTGCCGGACTCAACCTGAGCAGAAATGGTCGGTTGAACTTTATAGGCATTTTTTAAGGACTTGAGCATTATTGATGCTTCTTCTATTATGATGTCGTTGAGGATCAATAGTTATAGGGCAGAATTAAAGTCTCAAATGAGTAACCATTTAACTAAGAGTTTTGGGTTTAACATACTAAACACGCCTATCATGTTGAAAATGAAATGTATCATCAATTTAAATTAATAATAGGATCTTAAATCACGAACGAAAAGATCGAGAAATCTTCTACTATTGACACCATAAAAACCTTCTTAGCCCAGAAGCGGACCGAATCGAGACAATTATGAAACCGAGGTGAGGGTGGATTAAAATTTAAATCTCAAAGTAAGAAAATCTAAATGTGAAAAATTAAGTTTAAATTAGCATACGCCGAAATCCAAACCCAAGAGCCAGCTCTTTTTCTGAGCGTAACAAACTTTATACTAGGGTTATTAATTACTACTCTTGCAACAGAGTTTTAACTCTCATGTAACATAGCGAGGTTAAGAACCTCTCTTGTAATAGAGTTCTTAACCTTTTATACTACAAATCAAAATCATGATGAGCGATCAATTTCGCGACCTGCACTAGACGGTTTTACACTGAACAATTTGATCTTTCAAGTCTTATCAGTATAAATTTATCTAAACTTAATCAATGAAGTAATTGAGTCCAGTTTAAAATAAATTCGCATTTTAACGAAAGATCGGGTAAGTTTGATTCATAGCGGGAATTAAAGTAATGTCTTACAATCGCAAAAGGCAATTCAAATCTTTCCCCTTCTCAAACTCTTCTGAAGAAGATATTATAATTATATATAATATATATTATAAATATTATATAATAATAATATATATATATATATATATATAATATAATAAAATATATATATATATATATATATATTATAAAACTAATAATATATTAATATATATATAGTAGTATGTCAGTGAAACTGCTAGACATATGTACAGGCAATAGAGTATCTTCTAAAACTTGAGAGTGAATCTATAATGTTAACCAACCACATTTTTCAGCCAAAGGATAAGGGTTGTCCCCCAGAGAGCAAACGGCAAAATATTGCCTTACGCCCTTTTTTGCTCCCGAGCAGCAAAGATTAGGCCTATTGTTCCCATTATCGAGCGTAACCTAATCTCTTCGAGACGGAATACGTACCCCTGCTCCCCCCGTAATGTGGACGCAACCCCCTAGTAAATATATATATATATCGTAGAAGCTCGAAATGGATAGTGTATAGAAAAGAGAAAGGAGTCGACTTAATCACTCTTAACGAGATTACTACCCTGCTCCCCCCTAAGGTGAGCCATCCCGCCTGAAAAATAAATATCTAAATAGGGCTGAAACATTTTTTATATTATATATATATATAATATTAATCTAAGGTTATTAGCAGCACCCACCATGAGAAACCACAGTTAGCTAATATTATAAAATAACAATATGGGTTTTTTAAAATATAGGGGTCTAAGTCTAGGGCATTACTTAGGTTTAATGTGAAATCTCTCTCTATGCGAGTCGGTTGTTCCAGCTAGCCCGGCAGCGCATCGCCGATCACTTTGCGAAACAGCTGATCACGCTGTGCTAAGCAATAAACATCGCCTATACCAACAATGTGTCCATTATATATGCTACTCGAGTCTTAATTCACAAATATGATTTCAAATCCATCATGAAAAAAAAACAAAAATAAATAATAAATAAAATTGCTATTTTATTTATAACTACAAATTACTTTTATTATTCCTTAAAGCAGGAAATCAGTAATCAGTAAATCAAAAACGCACAACACCCACCTCTGACCATCCTATATTAATCTATTATATGATCATTAACTAGTGATCTTATGTTCCTATATTATCTATTTAATTCAAGTCATATTCTTTACTAAATTGTCACGTTACATACCCTAAAATCTGCTAATCAGTAATCGAAACCATCATCCACACCCTCCTGTCCATCCGTAATACTTATCTATTATCTATGATCTATACGTATCTATCTATTACTATTGAATCAAGCAATTTTTTATAAAAAGTCATGTTACACACCCTAAATCAGTAAATCAATAAACAAACCATTACCCCTTCCCTACCCCTTCCACCATCATATCTAATTGATTCTATTCATCTATGATTCCAATCATTAATTTTAGAAAATTTCATGTTATAAAATAACTAAAACAGTAATCAGTTAATCAAACCACCCTATCCTACACTCCTGTCCAACCATGATAATGACTATGATCTGTGTATCTATGATTCAGTCATATTACAAAATTATCTGTTTACAATAACCCTAAATCAGTAAATCATAAATAAGAGAAGATAAAATAAATATGAAGAAAAATTATGAAGGCTCGTATAATTCAAGAAGGAATGCATCCCAAAGCACAAAATGCGTTCCGGTTAGCTAGCTTTAGAGCCACTCTCAAACTAAGCGAAAGACCGCAGTTCGTCACTGTCGGAGTCTGAGTGTTTTACTCTCTCTTGCTTCGTCTTCTCAGACAAAAAGAGCACCACCCCTCCTAGATGAGTGGTGTGTTAACTGTAAAAAAAGAAAAAATAAACCGCCAGTACCACACTGCCCCACATCATCCATGATCCTATTGATAATTATCTATTAATGATCTATTAGTCATTACCTATGATCATATTCAATCACCATTCGAGTATGGCTAGTTGGGATAACATAACATTAAAAAACACATCTTAAACACAGACAACGAATATATGTCGTAACGTAACAAAGTTTCACATTAATAAAGCTACGAGCTCATCTAACTGAACTTATAAGACACAACCGTACAAACTTATCATCCTTAAGCATGAACTAAACGTTAACGTTAAAACAAAGTCTCCACACTTAACAACCGATCGTAAAGTAATCGATAGGTATAGCATACAAAGACGTAATCCATTTAACACTTGGTCAAACATTATCTCTAACCAACATCAATGGTAAGTTTATTCACATCGCTAATACTTTAGCTAAAAATTTCATCACAACAAGATCTGCATTATCATACTCTTATTCAACGAAATATACTCAACGTAATAAAGTTCCACATCATAAAGCTAACAAAGCAACATGAACTAAGAAAATATGACAAATGACAAAAACCACACAATTCGCACGACTAACATAAACTTTAACATATAACCAAAGCTTCCACACTTAACATCAAGTAAAGTAACTAAACCATGCATGCAAATAGTCAACTATTCTTACTTTTCAAAGCATAGCTCCTAACATATTAACGTTAATCTTACCTTGACACAGTAACATTTAGCAAATATGTACCATAACCGTGTCCTATTCATACTGATTCAACGAATACTCAACAAATAAAGGTTCCACATCCAAAAAGCTGTAACATAGCGTAACATGAACGTTGAAATGAAAATTAATATACCAAACGACACAACCCACCATACACAATCAACACACCCCTATACCAAAATAAGCGTTGAATCAAACGATAACAAGCCACACTAACACCAGCTCAACAGACATCTAACAGGGCATTGCACACCCAACACGGTAAACCGATGTTTTACGTTAAGCATATCCTCTTATACATATTTAAGTTATATATACATGAAAAGCGTAAAAGCATTTTTCAAAAAAAATCTTAGCAAAACCTTGTCCGCTGTTTAGAGCATTACAGTACTCAAAGACGCTAAACGCGAAGTTTTATCATGATCAGAGAAAGAATATTTTTACAAAATAATTTAGTGTTCAATACTCTACACGAAAGAGCATTAAGCCTTCAGCAATAGAAAGGCAACATAACAATAGTTGATCCAAACATAACATAAAAATTATAGGCTTAGTGATATTAAATAATAGCATGAGTTAAAGTTTTATAAGGGTTACCGTAATTGTATAAGCCTAGTGATAATTTCAGGAAAGCAAACACCGTGCTCCCCCCACCCGGCCCCTGATCCCATGACCTGTGTGATCGTGCAGCTAAGGATGGGAGGTGCACAGTAGCGAGGTACTCAAGCGGATAAACAGAGTGTGACAAAAAGAATGCTTGTGTTATACTTAAGACTAACCAATTACGTAAGATATACGTCGAACGTATGAGGTGTCACATGTTAAAAAAGCAAACATAGAGCAAGTACCAAACGAAATAAAAGTAATGACCACAAATGTGACAAAATTACCGGTAAACACACCGGACGCTCGACGAAACGATAAACGTAACGAACAGAATCAAAGTCCAGACTAAACAACATAGGAATAGCCGTGAGCGACATGGAGTTGTAACAAAACGTTAAGCTGTGGTCTATCACTAGTCTCAAAGCATATGTCTCGTAAATT